>CM072518.1:3157026-3209526 GCA_036898135.1 Oncomelania hupensis
ACGCATCTCCACTGAACCCAAAGGGTTTCTTTCTCCTAGTGATCATTTCGTGTTCCTTATTTTACTTCCTGTTTTAATTTTGTGTCTCTTTCATCTTCCAGAATCTTCCACATAGTCCCCCACCCCAACGCCTGCTCATTCCTGAACATATCCCAACCCAATAAAAAACGCTCGTTCGTCTACTCTAAAACTAAAAACTACTGCCTCCATTTTCTCTGCTCTCTCTTTCTTCCAACCTCTCTCTCTCTCTCTCTCTCTCTCTCTCTCCTTAGGTGTCAGCGACTATGTTTCAAGTTAAAGGAAGAGCGTTAAAAGAGCGTTAGAGATTAGGCAGTGCTGTTGTTCATTGTTTATAGGGTCCAGCGGACTGCAAAGAGCCGAATCAGGACCACATAATCAGGACCACAACTTGGTTCCGTTGAAAGAGGACTCACCTATAAAATCGTCATGTGAATGTTGCTGTTGTCAATCACACAGCAACAAGCTCAGCGGAGGTGTGTTTCTATCAAAACCCACGTTCTACATATCACCTATGTCTCTACGTGTTCATTGAGGGAGAGCAAAGAAAGTACAGCTACGCAAAGAAGGTTCATTTCGACTCTTACTGCGAAACGGAAGTTGCGAGCGCCAACTAGCGGAATAAGTGATAACTCGCTTCGGCCTTAGCGCTTAGCAATGGAGGAAAGCGTATCAAATCAAGTAAACAAACCTAGAATCCGTCCTGGTGGGCAACACTGCAGCGCTTTTAACTGCACAAATGGACGATACAAGTGCCCTGGACTTTCGTTTTTTAATTTTCCAAAGGAAGAATCAAACATAATTATAACCAAATCTAACAACGTTGATCTAGATCTACCACTCGATGTAAACTGTATTTTCTTTGTTGATACTGAAATTTATCATATCCCAATTTCTTACAAATGGAAGATGAGGGGAGGGGGGAGGGGAAGGCGTAGTTTTAATTGCTGCTTAAGAGTAATTTAAAAAAAAAAGAAAAAGAAAAAATAGTAGGCCTAATGAAATATTATTGCATGACTCATTGACTGGATGTGTTGTCTTGTAAAGAAAAACTATTAAAAAAAAAGAAGTAATTTTTAAGCAAATAATTCTTCATAAATGCATCTAAGAATAAAAATCCAAGAGCAAAAACTATTAATTATTATCCTTTTAATGTATAATGCTACTAGTTAATTGTCTAGTATTATCAGATTTTGTTGTTGTTGTTGCATGTGAAATGTATGCAGAAAAAATACCAAATGTGATTTTTTAAATCTTTCAAATGTAAAATACCATTTTCTGTGTGACTGTATTCCCTTTCCATTACATTTGGTTTAAGCAGACAGGAAAAGGGTTAATTGTATTTGTTTTGTCTTGCAAAACTTCTGTTTCTTTGTAGGTATGTCTTAATCTTGCTAAACAAAAAGTAAACAACAGATTTAATTATAAAAACCTAACATTCTTACCCTTTTCATTATTTTAAACATACATTTATTGAGATGACAGTACTTTACAAAAAATGATAATTGCTGAAGTTTCCTTTATATGAGAGAGAGAGAGAGAGAGAGAGAGAGAGAGAGAGAGAGAGAGAGAGAGAGAGAGAGAGAGAGAGAGAGTCATCATTGTTGCTTTTTGTTGCTATAATATTCATATTAAATGTCAGAAAAAGAAACACAAATGTTTGAAGCTATTTTTTTCAGCTTTTATAAATGCATGATGGTTTAACAATAAAGTAACATAATTGATGCAGCCTGCTGCAATGTACAGATCTAATATTATAAATGACTACAAATATTTCTTATTTGACTATTTTTATTGTTGCACTTTTTGGTCTTATCTAGGTGCAATTTCCAATGTAATGATTCATGCAAAAAAAATAATGCTTTTAAACGTTAAATGTGTTTTCTTTAAAAGCTTCACTGTTCACTCTTCTTGTTGCATTGCTTTATTTCTCTACTTCTATAGTCTTGATGTCTGTTGGTTTATATATTATTTATTTCTTCAGAATACATATAAAATATATACATCACAAGCAGCAGGGACAAGCAACAAGCATGCTTATATAAGCCTATCCCTGTGCGAGTAAATTTCAGAGTTAAATTTGGCAGAAGAATATTAACATTGTGCAATATATACATATACACATACACACACATGTCTGTTCTTTTTCTTTAGTCTATCTTAACCTATCAAATTTCCTTTTGCAACTACAGTTCTATTATAGAGATAGCCTATATTAAACCATAATGATGATGATGATGATGATGATGATGATGAAAATGATGATGATAAACAGTAGGCCTAATAATTTATAGGCTTATTTACACAGTTGATCGAAACGAAAGCAGTAAATATAATTTTAAGATGAGAGCCTAACAGTAGGTTAGCAGCGATTAAAATCAGAAGTGCAGTGTAAATGAGATAAACAGTAGATTGGAACACAGTTATTAACTGGAAATGCTAAATCAAGCAATGTTCAGAAAAGCTATTACCGGTATTCAAGCTTACTTTTGGGTTTGAGTTTTGACGGATCTAGGATGAGTACAGGCCGAGTACAGGCCTACTGAATCATCAGCATTGGTACGGTAATTTAATCGGCTGAATGCATAATTCAAGCAACTTGTTGGCAAGCTGTATTTACATTATTAAAATCAGACACTGATTAACTTACTTTCAAAAAAAAAGCAGAATCGCTTGTTAATTTAAGCAAGCGAGTGTCCGGAACATAATCTACTGAAGCGGTTTGTTTACATAGCGCTAAGAACAAATTATCGCCCTTGGAATCATTTATCACGAGAATCGCTGGGGGGCGCTACGAGTGGCTACGTTTTGTAACTTTATATAGGCACTCGCCGAGATGAACCTTCTTTGCGTAGCTGTACTTTCTTTGGGGAGAGAGTGAAAAGAAAGAGAGGGAGGGAGAGGGAGAGAGAGAAGGACAGAGACAGCAGACAGACAGACAGACAGACAGAGAGAGAGAGAGAGGGAGAGAGAGAGGGAGAGAGAGAAAAAACTTGCAGCAATATCGCTACATAAATCATCATCCTCACTGTTGCGCATTACATGCAAATTGTGACATTATGTAATTCCTGTGTAGCCGTGTGCATTAGCATTATATGTGTTTGTGTGTGTGTGATAGTGAGAGAGAGAATGTGTGTGTGTGTTTGTGTGTGCGCGCCTGTGTGCGAGATGATTGCGTGTGTATGTCGACAATGAACTATACTTGATGTTTGTTATATAGCCACAGGTCAAATTTGCAGTGTATCTTTATGAATAAAGTGACTTGTCTTGATCAGCATCACTCACAAGAATATGCAATCATTCCGCTCATCCACAAGATGCCACTAATCTCCTTCATATCCTATCCCATTGTTCGTCCCTCCCTTCCCACACACCCCAATCACCTCACCTATTTCTCCTACCACTCTCTCTATCTCTCTCCCTCTCTCACTCCTATTCGTTCATCACCCTCCCCCTCCCTCCACCCCACCAAGCTCCCACGTGAGCACCGAAGAAAAAGTGCTTATCAGAAGTGGCAGGTGATATAAAAATCTCATTTTCCAGATGCGTGAAATCTATAAGCGGTGTGAGGCATTTTCACTTTCCGTGGGTCGCAGTTGGAGTTGTCTGTCCTGATAAACTCCTGATGAGCGGTGGATGGCAACGGAAAAGAACACATAGGCAATAAAAACGGCTGACGCCATACATTTGGCTAGACAGGAAGCTACAACTGTGACAGCACCAATATATCGCAATATAATTGGGATATATTTTAAAAACCGTATTGCACGCTAGTAGAAGAGTGGAATAGTGAAAGTTGTGGGTCTAAATGCCAATGTGCTGCTGCGGAAGATCTTTAACTGTACACTATAGCTGTTCTGTCCTAAACCTTATTTCAGCTTGGGATCTATCCGTGCTGCAGAAGGTCTTTAACTGTAGGCTACACTATAGCTGTTCTGTCCTAAACCTTATTTCAGCTTGGGATCTATCCGTGCTGCAGAAGGTCTTTAACTGTACACTATAGCTGTTCTGTCCTAAACCTTATTTCAGCTTGGGATCTATCCGTGCTGCAGAAGGTCTTTAACTGTAGGCTACACTATAGCTGTTCTGTCCTAAACCTTATTACAGCTTGGGATCTATCCGTGCTGCTGCAGAAGGTCTTTAACTGTACACTATAGCTGTTCTGTCTTAAACCTTATTACAGCTTGGGATCTATCCGTGCTGCAGAAGGTCTTTAACTGTAGGCTACACTATAGCTGTTCTGTCCTAAACCTTATTACAGCTTGGGATCTATCCGATGACACCTAAATACCAGTCGTTCTCCTTTCAAACTTTATAACTGTAATACTGGAATATGATACACATACATATATGTATACACACACACGCACTCTCCCCCTCTTCTTCTCTACTCTACACACACACACACGCACACACATTTTGCAAATGTATTCAGGTTCTCTGATACACATTATAAATACAATGAAACACCATCCGATTTAGAGAAATAATGAAAAAAACCAGAATCAATGCATTCACATTCCTTCAGTGCCCACTCCGCATGCAACATATGTAATATAAATATGCTGTACAAATTTCCACTGCATTTTTTTTTTGGGGGGGGGGGAGTGGGGGTGGGGGAATAAAGATCTGTTCACTTGATTTGACTTGAATTGATTAACCAATTTGACAAATATGTGGCAAAAAGTAATATTATAATAAATATATATAAAAATGGAAAAATGTTATTTAATTTTAATTACATACCATTGTTCGAATTCAACACACACACACATACACACACACACACACCCGCACACACACACCCACACATACACACCCCCACACACACACAAACACACACACACACAATCTCTTCCAGTTCTATCTGGACTACTAAGGCAAATAACAAATCTATATAATAATACTTTAAATTGGTTGACAGAACCGTTCATATTATGTACAGACAATTAAAATAACTTCCCATTCATGATAATAGTTTGAGAGCATGAACATATTACATTACTCAGAGAATAAGCTACGTAAACAAGGACGGTTTGTTTGCATACAGAGATAAGTTTTACAAGTAATAATACTTATTCATATCACATGATGCACGTAATCGAGAAACACAATAAGCCGTCCTCAGAGGCCTCAAACGAACAACCTTTTGTCAATATCCTTATGAAAGATTTCAGTTATGTTGTTATTATCATTTCTTCGCGTGTGTGTGTGTGTGTGGGTGTGTGTGGGTGTGTGTGTGTGTGTGTGTGTGTTAAGAGTAAAGTTGAAAATATGTATGTATAATAGTTGGAAAAATGTCTTCTTAGTACTGGTTATATAGTGATTTTATGTATTATTCTATTTGCTTTTACAAGTTGTTTTTTTAAACTGTCTTCTTTTGTTATTAGCCGAGATGCAGTGTGCTGTATGAATTGTCCATTGGGGGGGGGGGGGGGGGGGGGTGTGATAAAGATTGGTAGACTTGACTTCAGTGCAAACACCACCACAAACCTGTCCAACTGCACCTAAGCCTGCGTAACTGTAACGTCATGATACAAAAATGAGCCCTGAGCCTTGGTAAATGGAGCTTTCGTTAGCTTCATTTTAATTACAAAATTATTACTAACAAAATTATTAAGAAGTACAGCAATTGTTACTGACTGTAATGCAATTCTTACTGACTGTAAAGCTATTGTTACTCGCTTTATGACATCTATTTCTGCTGTACTATAATTATTACAATTATGCGGTACGGTCATTGTCACATGCTTTACGGCAATTGATATTACTTGATGTATGGCGATTGTTACAAGCTATACGGCAATTGTTACATGATATACGGCAATTGTTACATGATATACGGCAATTGTTACATGATGTACAGCAATTGTTACATGATATACGGCAATTGTTACATGATATAAGGCAATTGTTACAAGCTATACGACAATTGTTACATGATGTACGGCAATTATTACAATCTATACGGCATGTGTTGCATGATGTACGGCAATTATTACATGCCGTACGGCAATTGTTACATGGTATATGGCAATTGTTACATGGTATATGGCAATTGCTATCTGCTGTACGGTAATTGTTACATGCTGTATGGTAATTGCTATATGCTGTATGGTAATTTTTTTCGGCAACTGTTATGTGCTTTATAGCAATTGTTACATGCTGTACCGCAATTGTTATAATTATGCTGAATCGTTACCTGCCGTACGGCAAGTTTTACGGCAACGGTTACTGCAGCTGTACGGCAATTTTTACTGACTGTACAGCAATTGATTGTGAATGTAAGACAACTGTTTTGGTGACTGCAACAAGGCCGCATCTTTACGTTACGTCATTTCAAAGCCTGTATTTTGACTGCACCCACCATGCCAAACGTAAAGAGCTTGTGAAGACAATTCATGGAAATCCTACCGCATTGAAAACACCTGACGCTAACCAGACCTGCCACTACCACGGCAGCTGTGAAAATCAGGGGTGTGAAGACGTGAAGGCGGAAACTATGGAGAGAAGAAAAAAATGGGGAGGTGGAGAGGAGTACTTCAGAAAGGGCGTGACGCGTGATGCATCAATGAAGATGTGTGCACGTTACAAGTAATATTTGTGTAGACGGGAGTATGTTAAAGGCAGGAATAGGGAGGTTAACAAAATAATATTGCCACTTGTGAAAAAGTACGGCTGTGTAGAAAACTTCTGACACCATCTTTTTCATTGGCAACGCCTGAGTAATATTTAATTTTCTACAGCAATGTGTGAGTGGGCGCGCGCGTGTGTGCGTGCGAGCATGTGTTTGTGTGTGACTGCGTCTGTACGCCTCTGAGTGTGTGTGTGGGTGTGTGTGTGTGTGTGTGTGTGTGTGTGTGTGTGTGTGTGTCTAAAACCAGCAGAATGTGCATGACTATGCACGATTGCAGGGTCGAGTGCTTGTGTGCCGAGAGCAGACCGTAAGTCTTGGTTGTGCGCTATACAAATGAGATAATTATTTAAACCCCTTGAGTATGGCCCTGTGTTTGCAAATGCATTGTATTCCAAAACTGGACATCACCCTTGCAAAGACATTGGATAATCATCTGAATAGCGTGTAACTTTAAATCAAATATGGGGTTAAGAACCCAATCTGGAAAAAAAAAACTTCTCCACTATCTTAAAGTAATGAATACCATCAGGGCCGGCTGTTGCCTAAATCGTCTCGCCATAGAAAGTCTTTCAGCATATCCTCACCCTATAGCATTGGGACGTCATTCAACCATTTCTATTGCTATTTGGCAAAACTAGAGCATCGGTGTTTCATACACTCTCAAATTTTAACGGTTAAGCCTTGTTTCCTTCAAGAATACTAGGAAAACTAGGTGTAAAGGGGGATTTCAGAGCGTAGGAAACGCAGACTTCCTTATGTGAGATGTCTAGCTGGTACGTATCTGTCTAGGTTGTAGCGGAAGTGACTGGGAGATGTTTGGTATTAGCAGAAACCCATTGAACTGACGGTGTCTGGCTAGGGAGATGATTTACAAATAAGAGAGATAAATGAACAAATTAAATAGTAACAGAATGACGAATAGCTGTAAGATGCCAGCTTGTGAGTCACAGGATATTAATCACAAGTTCTGAAATCAATCAAACGTGTAGTGTACAAGTACCCTGGAACTTACATGTGATTGACGATCTCTCTCTCTCTCCCTCTCTCTCTCTCTCTCCCTCTCTCTCTCTCTCTCCCTCTCTCCCTCCCTCCCTCCCTCCCTCCCTGTCTTTCTCTCTGGTAATGCGCTCCCTAACTTTCTTCTATTTTTTTACTAGGAAAACTGACAGATTTTCTATCACACACAATGTCCCATTTCCAAGACTTAATCTGTTTAAAACCAGTCTGTCACATTCAAGTTCCACTTTATGGAATAATTTTCCAGAAGTTCTCCGCAGTGCAGTCACTAAATACACATGGATGGAGACACGCGCGTTATAAATACCTGTTACAAAACATAAAAAAGT
This sequence comes from Oncomelania hupensis, assembly GCA_036898135.1. Lineage (NCBI taxonomy): Eukaryota > Metazoa > Mollusca > Gastropoda > Littorinimorpha > Pomatiopsidae > Oncomelania > Oncomelania hupensis. Next base: position 3,165,028 of record CM072518.1, read on the forward strand.
ATATACTTAATTGGAGTTCTACATTAATAACAGTCATTAGATTGTTTAAATACGTTGTGCGTATGAGTGTGTGTGTGTGTGCGTGTCTGTTTGTGTGTGTATGAGTGTGTGTGTGTGCGTGCGCACAGATCTTGTTTGTATTGTTACATTATGTTTTTGTTAAAAAGTTATTTTGTTCTATTAATTGTTATTGTTACAAGACCCAATGGCAAGATGTTAAAACGCACACCCAGGGCTTATTCTTTTACCCTTGTTAAATAAAATTGGTATCTTCTTTCTCTCTTCCTCTCTCTTCCTCTCTCTCTCTCTCTCTCTCTCTCTCTCTCTCTCTCTCTCTCTCTCTCTGGTATTAAAAATAATATAGTCCTACTTTTTTTCATTGTCCTTTGCATGCTCGACCATTAAATAGATCTTACAGAAATGGTCCCCTGTGCCCTCTGCAATATCGTGGTAAATGCTGTGACTTCATCAGACCGTATCTCTTTCCATTATAACACACAATTCTTTTGTTACCACGACTAATAATTGTACATGGACAGCAAGCGTGGACGTAATAATGTTATTGGATGCAGTCTATCTAACATTTCAAAACTTAAACTTCCACTTCCTTTCCATCTTTTAACAGCGACCCACCTTTACGCCCAATGTTTGAGTAATGAATCCGTGTTTGTTGTGTAAATAGAAGTGTATGTGTCATTTGAGCATGTTTGTTGGTTACAGATCGCGGCGCTGTGAATCTGAACGGCGCCTATGGTATCCAGTACTATGAATATTGTCATGAATTGGCTAGTTTTAACTCTGCCCATTGACTATTCTGCCTTGTGTAGTCATTGTAACAGTAAAGAGTCAGTATAGTACACAGCAGCAAGTAAAGTACACACCGCGAGCCCGACCCACGCTGCGTAGTTAGTCAGCACTTGAGCTTTGAATCGGACCGTTTTAACCAATCAGAAGCAGGCTAGGCGTGTAGAGCGGTTCTGACTGTGTCAGAGCCTAACACAGTTTGAATCAGTCGTGTGTGAGACGAGGTAGAGTCAACATCTACTTAGCTAGCAGAGAATCTCTTCACTCATAGACCAGGAAGCAGGACTTAGAATCTTAGAATTCTATCAAGCCACCACGGGCCTGAACTTGTCAAACAGGTAAATGAACACCCTTCTGTTTCATCGTGATATATTTATATTATTGTTGAAAGTATGTTTGAAGAATTTGCTATGCATAAATGTGAATTGTTAATCCGAATTTGCCGTACCACGTGAAAGAGCCGACCACGAGGCGAAACACGACCGGTTGCGCCGCCATGTTGTATCCCGTACGGAACCACTGTTGTTTAACTTATATGTATGTTTGCAGACCAGTGACTGTACCACTGAATGTTTATAATATTATTAATTCTGTATGTGTATAGTTAGACACGATTGATATTTATGTATGTATAGGAATTTAGAGTTGAGATTCCAGTGGAACCCGGAAGTAGCAGAATGTTCGTCGCTTATGTATAGAGATGTGGAGCTATCACTGAGGGCTACTTTGGCTTTCAGTGAGACGCTCTGCACAAACCGATTATTCAGGGTTGTGCAGAATTTCGTCTCTTATATTACAGACGAGCAGGCGAGCTATCCCGAGCTATCCCGAGCTATCCTGTGCACCCCACTCCACAGAAACGACTAGTTGGTTGAGGAGACTCTGCCGCACAAGCCGGAAAGAGCTACCTTGAAAAAACACCCTGTCAGACCCCACAGCGTGGCAAGGGAACCCAACTACACAACGACAAAGGTGTCCCAGAAGCTACCTCACAGAAGGACTTCGACCGCACCATCAGAAAGTTAAGTGTAATCAACGAAGGTGCACTTAAACTGATCATAACAGGACCACAGTAGTCCAACTCTTCAGAAACTGTAAAACGGACCACAGTAGTCCAAATCTACATGAAATATTATAGCAAGTGCCCGAGGAAGATATAACAGCTGCCTAGACTATCAGCGATCGAACTATTAGCATTGAAAGAGACTTTTTAAGTTAGATTAGTACTTAGAGAATCTTGTATAGAGTAGAAGAAATAAATGTGTGATTTTAACTGTTATGAAGTGGCTGGACTACATATGATTCATAGCCGTGTGAAAGCTAGTGTGACAGTAATCTTTTACCATTTTTTCTATCTATCTCTGTACCCCAACCTTAACACAGAACGAGCTAAACAAATAAATTTATTAAAGTAGCTCATATGGTGACTTACTAGCAGTTCCCACCGAATAAACGTGAGGGTCCATAATTCCATTGTGCAGAGCCCATAAACCCCACGTGACACTTTAATTGGCGAGCCTAGCCAGGATCTGTGTATAATAGGAATTGGGTAAAACCGGACCTAAGTACAATAAAATTAGATAACAGTAGGAGTAGTAGAATAACTTAGAATAGTGGTAACAAGGACTGATCAGTTGGGTGCACTATTCTTTAGTTAAAAACTTTTTTGCTTCAAATATTTTTGTGCCTGTATGTTGCATTGTTCTTTTGCAAGTTTTGCTTAAATAACTGTTGTATGCCATTTGACTCTTGTTTTATTCTATTATTGATTACGAATTGTATGGTCTTTGCATTGTTTTTATTGAATTGCAATATTGCTAGTGTTTTGGTATTCCACGTGATTCAGAGGTTGTTCATAGACACGTTTGGCAATGTCGGACCCAGTGGCCTTGAGATTGCGTTTCAAGGAACTAGGAGAAGCTTTACACTTAGCAGGGGCAGACCTAATTGCGTATATCAATGCAGAGGTAGAGAAACAGGAGGCTAAGGCAGAGAGAGCAGTAGAGAGAGAGGCAAAGAAGTTAGAAGCGGAGAGAGAGCAAAAGAAATTAGAACTAGAGCAAAAGAAATTAGAGGCAGAGAGAGAAACGAGGAAATTAGAGCTAGAAGCAGAACAGAAGAAGGTAGCAGCAGAGAGAGACGCAGAAATTAGGAGGTGGGATTATGAGCGGGCAGAAAAAGAAAAAGAGAGGGCAGAAAAAGAAAAAGAGAGGGAAGAAAAGGAAAAAGAAAGACAGCATGAGTTAGAATTGAAAAGATTGGAATCAGGAGCTTCAAGTTCTTCCTCAACCCCTCCCCACTCAGATCAGCTGGAGGTAGCATCCAACCCTGTACAAGGAATGTCATTTCCACTGGGGACATTCAATGAGAGAGAGGAAGGTCTAGATCTCTATCTGACTAGGTTTGAGCGTCTAGCAACAGAGTACAAACTAGATCCCACTCATTGGTCTTTTAAGCTTAGTCAAGGGCTTAGAGGAAAGGCTTATGACATCTACAGTAAGCTACCGACGGACAGAGTGACTGACTATCACAAAGTAAAAGAGGCACTCCTAACGGGATTCGAACTGACAGGAGAATGCTACCGGCAAAAGTTCCGCACCAATCGGAGAGTGAAAGGAGAGAGCTATGCGCAGTTCGCGGATCGGTTGTCCACAACGTTGGATAAGTGGATTAGCCAGTCAGCCACGGCTAAGACGTATGATGGACTGACAGAACTGTTAGTATGGGAACAGCTACTGGAAACCATGACCCCCGAGCTGAGAACCTTCTCAGTAGAGCAGGGCGCGGAAAGACTGGAAGATCTGGTCAAGGTCGCAGATAGGTACGTGGCCGCCCACGGAGAAGCCAAGAGCTTCAGGCGAGACCTAAAGCCTAACGGGAAAGAGGCACAGAAACGAAGCCCTAACCGGGAAGAGCGCACCGCGAATAAGCCGAATAACCCCAGACCTGGGCAAAATAAAGGACCCAACGCGGAATTCGGGAAAAGAGGTCCCGCAGAACAGAGACGGTATTGTTCGTTCTGCAATAGAAACAATCACTCTACCGCAGAATGTTTCAAGTTGGCCGCACAACGTAGGGAAGAGCGCGAAAGCCGGCCAGCGCACAGAGTTCTAACTCAAAGCAGCGGTAACAAGCCACACACAATCGGAGATCACCCATCGGTGACAGACACGGTCAAGGTCAACGGAAAAGAAGCGAACTGTCTGTATGACACAGGTCTATCATACGACGCGATAGTTAGCGAATCTCTTGTATCGCGCGCGGACTTGACAGACAAGACAGTCGACTTACAAGGAGCAGACTTGACGAAACCGACGACTACTTGCCCAATAGCATGGATCGAAGTAGAGAGTAGGTACGTCACAGGACGAATCCAAGCAGCTGTTTTACAGAAACCCCTGTATGATCTAGTGCTAGGTTGTAGGTATGTGTTCTTAGGCACGCCCCCTAAAACTGTAGAGATAGCTGCAGTGCAAACCAGGGCCCAAGCTAAAACCCAACCACCCCAGCCCGAGTTCGCTCCGAATCCAGGACTCGAAGAGATCAAAACAGCACAGAAAGAAGACACCTCGATAGCGAAGTGCTTCCAGAAGCTACCCAAGGCGCACACACCCCCGCACAAGGGAGACTTCTACATGGAAGAGGGAGTTCTACATCGACAAGGAGATGGAGATCACACCCAACTAGTACTACCAGCCACCCTTCGAGCCCAAGTACTAGAACTAGGCCACAGCATGCCACTCAGCGGACACATGGGAATTGGAGCCACAGTGCAGAGAATCAGCGCACACTACTATTGGCCAGGAATCGCGGAGGATGTCAAGCGCTACGTGAAATCTTGCCACCAATGTCAACGATATTCCCCGCGACATCACACCGTACCGGTTACCTTAGGACCATCGGTAGTAGTCGGCGTGCCATTCCAGCAAGTCTCAGTAGACATAGTAGGACCACTGCCCATGACCAAGAAGCGGAACAGATTTCTACTCACACTCGTCGACGCATGTACGATGTGGTGCGAAGCAGTCCCGTTGCCAGCGATCGACACCAAGAAGATTGCAGATGCACTCATCGCCATCTTTACCAGAGTCGGATTCCCGGACAGCATTAGAACGGACAACGGATCTCAGTTCACCGGCCGCCTGATGCAAGACGTGTTCGAGTTGATACAAGTTCATCACATTCGCACACCACCATACCACCCAGCCAGCAACGGACAAGTAGAAAGACTGAATGGAACCCTTCTCACCATCCTCAGGAAAGTCGCCGACGACAATCCAGAAGCGTGGGACACCTACGTGAATGCGGCACTGTTCGCGTATAGAGAAACGCCCCATGCAGCCACAGGCTACACCCCGTCAACATTGCTATTCGGCAGACCGCTAGCAGGACCGCTAGAAGCCCTACGCAGAAGTTGGACGGAAGCCAAGATAGACGACACACCAAGAGGTGCCACCAAGTACGTCGCAGACCTGCAGGAAACCCTCAAAGCAACGTGGAAGAAAGCTGGTGAAGCACTGAAGAAGGCAAGAGCCCGTCAGGCGAAGTACTACAACCGCCACGCGAAGGACAGAGAACTGCAAGTCGGCGATCAAGTGCTACTCTTACTTCCAAGTGGAACCAACAAGCTGGACATCGCTTGGAGAGGACCGTACCGGGTGACTGCCAAGAAATCCAAGACAGTCTACCAAGTAGAGGTGAACGGGAGAGCCCGATACCACCACATCAATCTCCTCAAGAAGTATACGGACCGACCAGCGACCCCCAGCACTCACAACTTGCTAGCCATCGCCATCGCGGAAGAAGGAGAAAGCATGGAGACCAATGCAGTAGAGTATCCCCTGCACTCCAAAGAAACCTACAAAGACGTGATACTCAACGGAGACCTAGCCGCTAAACAGCAACAGCAAGTACTACAGGTCATTCGACAACATCAGACTGTGCTAACAGACCGACCAGGGAGGACAGACCTCGTCGAAGTAACCTTAACGGTGACCGACCCAACACCCGTCCGCCAGAAGCTCTACCCGATGCCCCTGTCTCAGCAGCGAGCCATCAAGGAAGAGATAGACACCTTACTGGCAGCCGGAATCATCTCAGAGTCTACTTCACCCTACAGCGCAGGCACGGTATTGTTGCGAAAACCCAACGGAGAGCATCGACTGTGCATCGACTTCAGACTCCTGAATGCGGTAACGCAGTTCCAGCCAGAGCCACTCCCGGACCAGACCGACCTATTTGCCAAGCTACAGCGAGCAAAGTACTTCTCACGCATCGACCTCAGCAAAGGATACTACCAGATACCCGTACAACCACAAGTCCGAAAGTACCTAGCTTTCAGCACTATGGAAGGACACTTCGAATTCAACGTGCTTCCATTCGGACTCCACAACGCACCCAGCATCTTCAGCGCAATGATGCGGAAACTCCTGGCACCCCTGAGCAGCGAGCACCTACATTCGTTTATGGACGACATCCTCATCGCTACACCTACGTGGGAGGAACATGTCACGCTCCTACAACAACTACTCGCCCGCCTCAGAGACACGGGATTGACGGCAAGACCCACCAAATGTCAGATTGGATTCACAGAACTAGAATTTCTGGGACACACCATCAGTCAAGGAAGCCTGGGCCCGGTAGAAAAGACAGTGAAACGCCTACTCGACGCTCCTAGGCCCAAGACAAAGAAGGAAGTGCAGTCATTTCTAGGACTCTGCGGCTTCTACCAGAAGTTCATCCCCAACTACAACAGCATCGCCGTACCACTGACAAATGGAACCCGGAAAATCGCCCCGGACAAAGTAGTTTGGACAGCGGAATGTGAGACAGCCTTCCAAACACTCAAGGACAGAATGACATCGGCGCCAGTACTCCACCTACCCGATTTGACTCAGCCATTCGTTCTTCGCACCGACGCAAGCGACTTAGGCCTCGGAGCAGTACTGCTACAGCGCGACCCCAAGAACACAGAGACACTATTCCCTGTCGCCCACGCCAGCAGAAAATTGAGACCCGCCGAGACCCACTACGCCACGTCGGAGAAAGAATGTCTTGGACTAGTCTGGGCCATACAGAAGTTTCAACTCTACCTGTATGGGACCCACTTCACAGTTCAGGTGGACCAACAACCACTATCGTTCCTGGCAGCCTCCAAGTCTTTGAACTCTCGCCTGATGAGATGGGCACTCACCCTTCAGGCATACTCATTCCAAATCGAGTACATACCCGGCAAAGAGAACCACGGAGCCGACTACCTCAGTCGCCATCTCGTGGAGGACACAGCAGCTGTCGCCCACCCAACACAACTAAGGGCCACCGCACCAGAATTCGTCCCCGCCCAGTAATACCCTGTCACTAGTGTCCATAGCTACCTGGCACAGCATTGCAGCTCAGGTAGAGCAACTTACTTAGTTTGTAAATAGGAACCTAGGATAGTGCAGCGTTAAACTAGGCTCTGTAGTAGAAAAAGGTCGAATCCAGTAGTCATCGCCTTTTTTCAGTTGAGGGAGCCTGTCATGAATTGGCTAGTTTTAACTCTGCCCATTGACTATTCTGCCTTGTGTAGTCATTGTAACAGTAAAGAGTCAGTATAGTACACAGCAGCAAGTAAAGTACACACCGCGAGCCCGACCCACGCTGCGTAGTTAGTCAGCACTTGAGCTTTGAATCGGACCGTTTTAACCAATCAGAAGCAGGCTAGGCGTGTAGAGCGGTTCTGACTGTGTCAGAGCCTAACACAGTTTGAATCAGTCGTGTGTGAGACGAGGTAGAGTCAACATCTACTTAGCTAGCAGAGAATCTCTTCACTCATAGACCAGGAAGCAGGACTTAGAATCTTAGAATTCTATCAAGCCACCACGGGCCTGAACTTGTCAAACAGGTAAATGAACACCCTTCTGTTTCATCGTGATATATTTATATTATTGTTGAAAGTATGTTTGAAGAATTTGCTATGCATAAATGTGAATTGTTAATCCGAATTTGCCGTACCACGTGAAAGAGCCGACCACGAGGCGAAACACGACCGGTTGCGCCGCCATGTTGTATCCCGTACGGAACCACTGTTGTTTAACTTATATGTATGTTTGCAGACCAGTGACTGTACCACTGAATGTTTATAATATTATTAATTCTGTATGTGTATAGTTAGACACGATTGATATTTATGTATGTATAGGAATTTAGAGTTGAGATTCCAGTGGAACCCGGAAGTAGCAGAATGTTCGTCGCTTATGTATAGAGATGTGGAGCTATCACTGAGGGCTACTTTGGCTTTCAGTGAGACGCTCTGCACAAACCGATTATTCAGGGTTGTGCAGAATTTCGTCTCTTATATTGCAGACGAGCAGGCGAGCTATCCCGAGCTATCCTGTGCACCCCACTCCACAGAAACGACTAGTTGGTTGAGGAGACTCTGCCGCACAAGCCGGAAAGAGCTACCTTGAAAAAACACCCTGTCAGACCCCACAGCGTGGCAAGGGAACCCAACTACACAACGACAAAGGTGTCCCAGAAGCTACCTCACAGAAGGACTTCGACCGCACCATCAGAAAGTTAAGTGTAATCAACGAAGGTGCACTTAAACTGATCATAACAGGACCACAGTAGTCCAACTCTTCAGAAACTGTAAAACGGACCACAGTAGTCCAAATCTACATGAAATATTATAGCAAGTGCCCGAGGAAGATATAACAGCTGCCTAGACTATCAGCGATCGAACTATTAGCATTGAAAGAGACTTTTTAAGTTAGATTAGTACTTAGAGAATCTTGTATAGAGTAGAAGAAATAAATGTGTGATTTTAACTGTTATCAAGTGGCTGGACTACATATGATTCATAGCCGTGTGAAAGCTAGTGTGACAGTAATCTTTTACCATTTTTTCTATATATCTCTGCACCCCAACCTTAACACAGAACGAGCTAAACAAATAAATTTATTAAAGTAGTTCATAGGGTGACTTACTAGCAGTTCCCACCGAATAAACGTGAGGGTCCATAATTCCATTGTGCAGAGCCCATAAACCCCACGTGACAAATATCATTGTTACATGACCACACCGTGTTTACCGAAGGAAAAAACTTACATAAACCAAAAGAAGGCATTCTAAGCTTGCCCTTGGAGGGAGAAGAGCAAGACTTAACTTCTTATTGCTTGCATGAGCCTTAAGGTCAAACAGAACTATCAAAGCCTGCATATTATCTAAACAGTTCGTGAAAAACTCGCAACAAAACCTAAACAAGAGATCGGATTATCACGAGAATTACGCTCCATAATTATTATGACATGATGTACACGCTAATCATAAGACAAAATTAATTGTCTATGCTTGCGCAGGGAATACTTTAAAAAGACGTAGACAGATCACTTATAATGACAAAATGTACACACATCGTGAGGCGAATCATGTGCCCGTGCAGGGAATAATATCTCTTAGACTGAGGGAAGATTACTCATCGCCGCAAGATACACGCACATCATAAGACGATTTCTATGCCTGTGCAGGGAATTGTTTTCTTTAGGCCCCAAGATGACGACGGAGTTTATTGATGACGAATCAACGAATCTTCTGATGGCTATTTCACAAGGTTTCCCAGTCCTAAGGCGCCATTCCAAGAGCGGAGCACGTCAGAAGGACGTAACCAGAGAATGTCTCCTTGGCGCAAACTGCTCACACAGGGCTACTCTGTACAGTTCTATCATAATTGGAAGGAATATAATAAGGAGCTTTTCTGGGAACTTGTCGAATGGTTGGAATCTCTCACCACACATTCTCAATTATGAACCAAAAAAAATTATACAGACACAGATCAAAATTGCACACAAATTGTACATTCACGCAATATAGATCTTGTTTCAATCTAAAACGACAGGGGAAGAGCAATATCCCAAGGCTTCAGGCTGATCATACCAACATTTTTCTTTCAGTGCAAACCAACGATGAGGCCTTTAGATGGTCAGAACTGGCCAGTGGGATTTAAAGAGAAGTCGGTTGTTTACAAAGAACAAGAAGGAGGGCATTACAATCTTTTCTACACCACCCTTTGGCCTTTAACTCCTTCGGATGAGAGTATAAACCGAGGTTTAGTCTGTGCATCAACGCAGTCCATCGCGCAGTTTAAAGATCCTGACAATGGTAATTGCCCCGATGTTGGTAAGCATTCACACACACGCACACACACACACACACACACACACCCACACACACCCACCCACACACACACAAACACACGAGAGTCAAGAAGCAAAGCTAAACTTGAGAAGGGGTTTCATCCATCCATCTTTCGCCTATCTGATGCCGAAGCTGGAGAATGTTAAGCATGTATCAAGCACGGCCTTAAGAGATGACAGACTTGTTAACGTGTTACAGGCACGCTGAAACCTTACAGCCTACACTGGGTGCAAAATTTTCTTTTAGCATTTTGCACGATAATCGTCTTGTCTGTGATATATTTTAAATTGTATATGATCCAGCGTGATTGTATTCCAATTTCTTTAGTGTCTGTAAGATTTTATTTTTAAAAATGAATTTGTATTCAAATTTTTGTGTGTGATAGATTCGATGTGTGTGGGTGTGTGTGTGGGTTTTTTTCCAATTCAATTCATTATTTAAATTTAACGTCTTTTCACAACAATGTGATTTTAGACAACCATAACAAACAAAGAAACAAACAAACAAATAGAAATTGTTAATTATAGTAACTTAAATAAATCTGTTCCGACAATGATACGCGCGCGCGATGTCCTGTAACATCGAACTATATAAGAGGACTCTAATATCGTCCTGTGCACATAAAATAATTCCATTTTCTTTGTACGGTGCTGTTAAAACAGGACAATCAAATAATACGTGTTGTAAGGAAATAGTTCCAGCACATAAACAAGTAACATTTTTCAAATATTTTGTACACCATGAATTCAAGCGTAGCTTATATACTAATCTAGCAATAGTTTTGGAACAACTAACAATATTTACTTTGGGTATTATATTAGTAAAGTGTTGTTCTAATAACCAATACCGGTCCTGATTTGGCTCGGAAGAGTCCGCTGGACCTAAAGCAACAATAAATCAATCAATCAATAACGAATAATATTCAAATTGAGCTAATTTTACAGTAGAATTAAAGACTGTAAGCTCAATTTTCATTGCACCTTTTTATCTGAAATTTCATTACTATAAATCTCTAAATGTGATGGAACCCAACAAAAGGTAATTCCAATACCTCTAATTCTAATACAATGAATAAGATATCTTACTTCAAACATTATATCTGTTCTCTTTCTACATTTCCAATTTTAATTGTGTGTGTGTGTGTGTGTGTGTGTGTGTGTGTCACAAGAGGCTAGTTTGGACAATGCAGTAAGGCTTCACGTCTCTAAAAGTTCATCCTTCTTTGGCCTTTGTAACTTAAACTTGATGCCCAGCAGACGACAAAAGTTAGGTTTGTTCAAAGTATGTGTTGGGAAAATTTTCGCTTGAGATTGTTTGTCTCTTATCTGTATGAGTGGAGGCGATCTCACTGAGGGCTGTTTCTGCCAACAGTGAGACGCTCTGCACTCCCTTTGTAAGCAAGGTGTTGCAGAAAATCGTCTTATGTTTTACAGACGAGCAGGCTTGGTCCACGCCAAAAGATACACACCACTGAGAATCAACCCGGACATACGGCCTGCACTTGAGCAGAGAGCACTGAGCTCCGATAGTTCAGTAGTCAACAAACGAGATGAGGAGAAAGCAGCACCACACCTCGACGTTCCAGTTAAGTGCGGTATAATAAGTGCATGAACACTGATTTATAGGGACTGTGCAGTAGTCCACTCTTCTGGAAAAAGAACATTAGTCCAAAACGAATAAAAAGGCCAGGGATGACACAGTAGCAAGTATTTCGAACAGTAGCAGAATATATTAATAAATCCATCAAAGATCTAACAATTTTTTGAACTACTCGAAGTGAAGTTTGGACTGTTAAGTTAATCAGGAGACAGTGCTGGTGCACCATTTAAAAAAAAAACAACTTATTTTTTACTTCAATTCTTTTTGTGCTTGTGATTGGTTGTATGTTCCATGGTTCCTTTGCAGGTTTGCTTAAGTAACTATTGTATGCAAGTTGACTTCTTGTTTTATTCTATTATTGATTACGAATTTTGTTGTCTTTGCATTATCTTTATTGAATTGCCATACTGCTAGTGTTCTTGTATTTTGCGTGATTCAGAGGTTGGTCACAGACTCTTTTGACCATGTCAGACCCCGTAGCCTTGAGATTGCGCTTAAAGGAATTAGGATAATCATTACACTTAGCAGAAGCGGATTTAATTGCGTATATCAATGCGGAAGTAGAGAAGCAGGAAGCTAAGGCAGAGACCCAAAGAAGGATGAACTTTTAGAGGCGTGAAGCCTTACTGCCGTGTCCAAACTAGCCTCTTGTGACAGTGTGCACTTGACACACAGAAGTGCTCTTTTAGCGCATGGGAGTGCAGTTGTAGTAGTGCATGAGAGTGTTTTAAGTACAAGAGAGTACGCTATGCGGGACGGAGAAAACCCAGCCACTTTTCGGGCACATTTTGAAGAAAATTCAACCTATTTCGTCGTCCCTTATAGGAAATGACCTAGGTCAACTTTTTAGACGGAAAGAGCCACTATTGCATCGGATTCTTACATTTTTAGATGAAGTTTGCGCTCTTTCCGTCAAGAAAAGCACTTTCCGATTCCTACAATTTTAAAGTTCTGACATTTTATTATATATGTGTGTGTGGGTGTGCGTGTGTGGGTGTGCTTGTGTGTGCTTGTGTGTGTGTTTGTTAAACGACTCGACTGTGCTTGCGTGCGTGCGTGTTAACGTAATGGGAAGAGAAAGCTCAAGATTTGGCGTGCCAACATGAAGAAGGTTGACATGCAGCAAATCCATTTTCTGACACCGTGCTCTCACGTCATTCCTCTATATTATTCATTCACTCCTTTACTTACACATTGTAGTATGTACTTCATCACATACATAATTATAATGATTAATCTTCATGAAATTACCTTATAATGCGGGTGTATGTGCGTTAGTAGTGAGAGAGAACTGGAAGAGATTGTATGTGGGAGGGGGGGTGGGGTGGAGAAAGGGGTAAAAGTGTTAAGAGTAAAGTTGAAAGTATATAGTGATCTTACGCATTATTCTTTGTATTAAAATAAAACCTTTCTTCTTTTGCTATTGGCTGAGAGGCAATGAATTCTCCATTGTGGGTAGTAAACATCTGTTGACTTGACTTCATAGTTGCGGTAAATGTGCCAACAACAAACTGTTTACTGGTCTAGCATTTGGATCTCATTCGGTTTAATGCGTTCAGTGCACACTTCGATTCGAAAGTGCCCCCAATTTCTCTTTATCATAATCCTGTACACCTCTACTCTAACCCCCCTCTTCCTATCTCTCTCTCCCTCACACACCAACAAACACACAAACACACATTCACACAAACACACATACATACAAACATAAAGGAAAGAGCGAGAAAGGGATTATGGCTAATGGGACGGGATGGGGAGAGGGTTTAATTTTTGCTCCCAGCAGAAATGTCTATCAATTGCAGAGCGTGTGACTTTTGACAGCTCGGCCTTAGAGGAAGCTTAGCCTCAAACTATTTACCCCGTCTTATTTTTCCCGCCGGTAGAACAGTTTGAGGTTAGAAACTTGAGGATCTATTTTAGATTTTCAAGAGTCCATTCTAGAACCATTGGGTGCCCGCTTCTTGTTTATTGATAAGAAGAGTTTCATCTTTGAACTTTGAGGATATTGTGTTCAGTGTTGAAGAGTCCAAGATAGATCCATTTCCGTGGAGGTGATCCAGCAAACTCGGTAAGGATGAAGAACAACATGCGGGAGAACGGGAAGAGAAGCAAAAGGATGTGGCCATGGAGGAAGAGAAGAAACAGTAGAAAGAGGATGATAAAGAGGATATAAAGAAGCATTTGGAGAAGAAGAAGAGGAGCAGAGGAAAGAGGATAGATGGATCAAAAGAACCTAGAACAAATCATCATCCTCCCCCGTGGAAGTGCCGGGGGTTTCAGTATAAATAGTATTCCAACTTTCTTGAAATTTAGTGCTTTAGATTCCCACTGTCGCTGTCTTTCTCCTTTGTTCTTTCTCATTCCTACTCTGTTCTATCAATCTGCTATACTATCGTCTTCTTCGCTAGACCAGTCATCTACCTTTTTTTCTGGAAAACACTTCCGGGACAAAACTCCTCATTTGAGTGTGAGGTCTGTTGGATCAACTTGGGAATATTGGACGCTTTCTGCCAAATGGTCACTGGGGCTTCCTATGATGTTATTATTTGGCAATGTAGGCATTTTAAATGTATGTGTTTTGTTGATATTTTATAGTGATGTTTGTATTCTATTTTGTTTCTGTAAACAAGGGTTCGATAAATTAGAGTATAGCCTCAGCGTCACCTGCGTGGGATGTCTTTATTGCAAAGTGGCCGGCTGGTGGAGAGGCTTTTGTGTTACCACTAGGGTTGTTTCGGCAGATCTTTTATGCGGATCAGGGTCGAGTCCTCTTTCAGGCGAAGTTGTGGTCTTCATTTTGTGGTCATGATTCGGCTATACTGGTCCTGATTTGGCTCGGAAGAGTCCGCTGGACCTAAAGCAATAATCATGTAATGTAATGTAATCATCATCATCATCATTGTCACGTGGGGTTTATGGGCTCTGCACAATGGAATTATGGACCCTCACGTTTATTCGGTGGGAACTGCTAGTAAGTCACCCTATGAATTACTTTAATAAATTTATTTGTTTAGCTCGTTCTGTGTTAAGGATGGGGTACAGAGATAGATAGAAAAATGGTAAAAGATTACTGTCACACTAGCTTTCACACGGCTATGAATCATATGTAGTCCAGCCACTTGATAACAGTTAAAATCACACATTTATTTCTTCTACTCTATACAAGATTCTCTAAGTACTAATCTAACTTAAAAAGTCTCAATCACTGCTAATAGTTCGATCGCTGATAGTCTAGGCAGCTGTTATATCTTCCTCGGGCACTTGCTATTATATTTCATGTAGATTTGGACTACTGTGGTCCGTTTTACAGTTTCTGAAGAGTTGGACTACTGTGGTCCTGTTTCGATCAGTTTAAGTGCACCTTTGTTTTTGCACTTAACTGCTAGATGGTGCGTGCGAAGTCCTTCTGTGAGGTAGCTTCTGGTCCACCTGTGTCGTTGTGTAGTTGGGTTCCCTTGCCACGCTGTGGGGTCTGACAGGGTGTTTTTCCGGGTAGCTCTGTCCGACTTGTGCGGTAGAGTCTCCTCAACCAACTCGTCGTTTCTGTGGAGTGGGGTGCACAGGATAGCTCGCCTGCTCGTCTGTAATATAAGAGACGAAATTCTGCACAACCCTGAATAATCGGTTTGTGCAGAGCGTCTCACTGAAAGCCAAAGTAGCCCTCAGTGATAGCTCCACATCTCTATACATAAGCGACGAACATTCTGCTACTTCCGGGGTCCACTGGAATCTCAACTCTAAATTCCTATACATACATAGATATCAATCGTGTCTAACTATACACATACAGAATTAATAATATTATAAACATTCACGGGTACAGCCACTGGTCTGCAAACATACATATAAGTTAAACAACAGTGGTTCCGTATGGTATGCAACATGGCGGCGCAACCGGTCGTGTTTCGCCACGTGTTCGGCTTTTCCACATGGTCACGCAAATTCGGATTAACAATTCACATTTATGCATAGCAAATTCCACAAACATAATTTCAACAATAATATAAATATATCACGATGAAACAGAAGGGTGTTCATTTACCTGTTTGACAAGTTCAGGCCCGTGGTGGCTTGATAGAATTCTAAGATTCTAAAGTCCTGCTTCCTGGTCTATGAGTGAAGAGATTTCTCTAGCTATCTATGTAGATGTTGACTCTTCCTCGTCTCACACACGACTGATTCCAACTGCGCTAGGATCTGACACAGTCAGGACTGCTCTACCCGCTTAGCCTGCTTCTGATTGGTTAAAACGGTCAGATTCAAAGCTCAAGTGCTGACTCACTGCGCTGTGTGTGGCTAGCTCGCTGTGTGTGGCCTGCTGTGTACCTTAATTGCTGCTGTGTAATACACTGACTCTCTACTGTTACAATTACTACACAAGGCTGAATAGTAATAGGCAGAGTTAAAACTAGCCAGTTCATGACAGGCTCCCTCAACTGAAAAAAAGGCGATGACTACTGGATTCGACCTTTTTCTACTACAGAGCCTAGTTTAACACTGCACTATCCTAGGGTCCTATTTACAAACTAAGTAAGTTGCTCTACCTGAGCTGCAATGCTGTGCCAGGTAGCTATGGACACTAGTGACAGGGTATTACTGGGCGGGGACGAATTCTGGTGCTGTGGCCCTTAGTTGTGTTGGGTGGGCGACAGCTGCTGTGTCCTCCACGAGATGGCGACTGAGGTAGTCGGCTCCGTGGTTCTCTTTGCCGGGGATGTACTCGATTTGGAATGAGTATGCCTGAAGGGTGAGTGCCCATCTCATCAGGCGAGAGTTCAAAGACTTGGAGGCTGCCAGGAACGATAGTGGTTGGTGGTCCACCTGAACTGTGAAGTGGGTCCCATACAGGTAGAGTTGGAATTTCTGTATGGCCCAGACTAGTCCAAGACATTCTTTCTCCGACGTAGCGTAGTGGGTCTCGGCGGGTCTCAATTTTCTGCTGGCGTAGGCGACAGGGAATAGCGTCTCTGCATTCTTGGGGTCGCGCTGTAGCAGTACTGCTCCGAGGCCTAAGTCGCTTGCGTCGGTGCGGTGCGAAGAACGAATGGCTGGGTCAAATCGGGTAGGTGGAGTACTGGCGCCGATGTCATTCTGTCCTTGAGTGTTTGGAATGCTGTCTCGCATTCGGCTGTCCATACTACTTTGTCCGGGGCGATTTTCCGGGTTCCATTTGTCAGTGGCACGGCGATGCTGTTGTAGTTGGGGATGAACTTCTGGTAGAAGCCGCAGAGTCCTAGAAACGACTGCACTTCCTTCTTGGTCTTGGGCCTAGGAGCGTCGAGTAGGCGTTTCACTGTCTTTTCTACCGGTCGCAGGCTTCCTTGACTGATGGTGTGTCCCAGAAATTCTAGCTCTGTGAATCCAATCTGACATTTGGTGGGTCTTGCCGTCAATCCCGTGTCTCTGAGGCGGGCGAGTAGTTGTTGTAGGAGCGTGACATGTTCCTCCCACGTAGGCGTAGCGATGAGGATGTCGTCCATAAACGAGTGTAGGTGCTCGCTGCTCAGGGGTGCCAGGAGTTTTCGCATCATGGCGCTGAAGATGCTGGGTGCGTTGTGGAGTCCGAATGGAAGCACGTTAAACTCGAAGTGTCCTTCCATAGTGCTGAACGCTAGGTACTTTCGGACTTGTGGTTGTACTGGTATCTGATAGTATCCTTTGCTGAGGTCGATGCGTGAGAAGTACTTCGCTCGCTGTAGCTTTGCAAATAGGTCGGTCTGGTCCGGGAGTGGCTCTGGCTGGAACTGCGTTACCGCATACAGGAGTCTGAAGTCGATGCACAGTCGATGCTCTCCGTTGGGTTTTCGCAACAATACCGTGCCTGCGCTGTAGGGTGAGGTAGACTCTGAGATGATTCCGGCTGCCAGTAAGGTGTCTATCTCTTCCTTGATGGCTCGCTGCTGAGACAGTGGCATCGGGTAGAGCTTCTGGCAGACGGGTGTTGGGTCGGTCACCGTTAAGGTTACTTCGACGAGGTCTGTCATCCCTGGTCGGTCTGTTAGCACAGTCTGATGTTGTCGAATGACCTGTCGTACTTGCTGTTGCTGTTTAGCGGCTAGGTCTCCGTTGAGTATCACGTCTTTGTAGGTTTCTTTGGAGTGCAGGGGATACTCTACTGCATTGGTCTCCATGCTTTCTCCTTCTTCCGCGATGGCGATGGCTAGCAAGTTGTGAGTGCTGGGGGTCGCTGGTCGGTCCGTATACTTCTTGAGGAGATTGATGTGGTGGTATCGGGCTCTCCCGTTTACCTCTACTTGGTAGACTGTCTTGGATTTCTTGGCAGTCACCCGGTACGGTCCTCTCCAAGCGATGTCCAGCTTGTTGGTTCCACTTGGAAGTAAGAGTAGCACTTGATCGCCGACTTGCAGTTCTCTGTCCTTCGCGTGGCGGTTGTAGTACTTCGCCTGACGGGCTCTTGCCTTCTTCAGTGCTTCACCAGCTTTCTTCCACGTTGCTTTGAGGGTTTCCTGCAGGTCTGCGACGTACTTGGTGGCACCTCTTGGTGTGTCGTCTATCTTGGCTTCCGTCCAACTTCTGCGTAGGGCTTCTAGCGGTCCTGCTAGAGGTCTGCCGAATAGCAATGTTGACGGGGTGTAGCCTGTGGCTGCATGGGGCGTTTCTCTATATGCGAACAGTGCCGCATTCACGTAGGTGTCCCACGCTTCTGGATTGTCGTCGGCGACTTTCCTGAGTATGGTGAGAAGGGTTCCATTCAGTCTTTCTACTTGTCCGTTGCTGGCGGGGTGGTATGGTGGTGTGCGAATGTGATGAACTTGTATCAACTCGAACACGTCTTGCATCAGGCGGCCGGTGAACTGAGATCCGTTGTCCGTTCTAATGCTGTCCGGGAATCCGACTCTGGTAAAGATGGCGATGAGTGCATCTGCAATCTTCTTGGTGTCGATCGCTGGCAACGGGACTGCTTCGCACCACATCGTACATGCGTCGACGAGTGTGAGTAGAAATCTGTTCCGCTTCTTGGTCATGGGCAGTGGTCCTACTATGTCTACTGAGACTTGCTGGAATGGTACGCCGACTACTACCGATGGTCCTAAGGTAACTGGTACGGTGTGATGTCGCGGGGAATATCGTTGACATTGGTGGCAAGATTTCACGTAGCGCTTGACATCCTCCGTGATTCCTGGCCAATAGTAGTGTGCGCTGATTCTCTGCACTGTGGCTCCAAGTCCCATGTGTCCGCTGAGTGGCATGTTGTGGCCTAACTCTAGTACTTGGGCTCGAAGGGTGGCTGGTAGTACTAGTTGGGTGTGATCTCCATCTCCTTGTCGATGTAGAACTCCCTCTTCCATGTAGAAGTCTCCCTTGTGCGGGGGTGTGTGCGCCTTGGGTAGCTTCTGGAAGCACTTCGCTATCGAGGTGTCTTCTTTCTGTGCTGTTTTGATCTCTTCGAGTCCTGGATTCGGAGCGAACTCGGGCTGGGGTGGTTGGGTTTTAGCTTGGGCCCTGGTTTGCACTGCAGCTATCTCTACAGTTTTAGGGGGCGTGCCTAAGAACACATACCTACAACCTAGCACTAGATCATACAGGGGTTTCTGTAAAACAGCTGCTTGGATTCGTCCTGTGACGTACCTACTCTCTACTTCTATCCAAGCTATTGGGCAAGTAGTCGTCGGTTTCGTCAAGTCTGCTCCTTGTAGTTCGACTGTCTTGTCCGTCAAGTCCGCGCGCGATACAAGAGATTCGCTAACTATCGCGTCGTATGATAGACCTGTGTCATACAGACAGTTCGCTTCTTTTCCGTTGACCTTGACCGTGTCTGTCACCGATGGGTGATCTCCGATTGTGTGTGGCTTGTTACCGCTACTTTGAGTTAGAACTCTGTGCGCTGGCCGGCTTTCGCGCTCTTCCCTACGTTGTGCGGCCAACTTGAAACATTCTGCGGTGGAGTGATTGTTTCTGTTGCAGAACGAACAATACCGTCTCTGTTCTGCGGGACCTCTTTTCCCGAATTCCGTGTTGGGTCCTTTATTCTGCCCAGGTCTGGGGTTAGTCGGCTTATTCGCGGTGCGCTCCTCCCGGTTAGGGCTTCGTTTCTGTGCCTCTTTCCCGTTAGGCTTTAGGTCTCGCCTGAAGCTCTTGGCTTCTCCGTGGGCGGCCACGTACCTATCTGCGACCTTGACCAGATCTTCTAGTCTTTCCGCGCCCTGTTCTACTAAGAATGTTCTCAGCTCGGGGGTCATGGTTTCCCGTAGCTGTTCCCATACTAACAGTTCTGTCAGTCCATCATACGTCTTAGCCGTGGCTGACTGGCTAATCCACTTATCCAGCAATGTGGACAACCGATCCGCGAACTGCGCATAGCTCTCTCCTTTCACTCTCCGATTGGTGCGGAATTTTTGCCGGTAGCATTCTCCTGTTAGTTCGAATCCCGTTAGGAGTGCCTCTTTTACTTTGTGATAGTCAGTCACTCTGTCAGTCGGTAGCTTACTGTAGATGTCATAAGCCTTTCCTCTAAGCCCTTGACTAAGCTTGAAAGACGAATGAGTGGGATCTAGTTTATACTTTGTTGCTAGACGCTCAAACCTAGTCAGATAGAGATCTAGACCTTCTTCTCTCTCATTGAATGTTCCCAGTGGAAATGACATTCCTTGTACAGGGTTGGATGCTACCTCTAGCTGATCTGAGTGGGGAGGGGTTGAGGAAGAACGTGAAGCTCCTGATCCCAATCTTCTTAGCTCTAACTCATGCTGTCTGTCATTTTCCTTTTCTGCCCTCTCATACTCCCATCTCCTACTTTCTGCATCTCTCTCTGCTGCTACTGCTGCCTTCTTCTGTTCTCTTTCTGCCTCTAGCTCTAATTTCCTCTGCTCTCTTGCTGCTTCTAACTCTGCTTTCTTTTGCTCTCTTGCTGCTTCTAACTCTGCTTTCTTTTGCTCTGCCTCTAATGCTAGTTTCTTCTGCTCTGCTTCTAGTTCTGCCTTTCTCTGTTCTGCTTCGAGTTTCTTCTGTTCTCTCTCGGCTGCTCTCTCTGCCTTAGCCTCCTGTTTCTCTACCTCTGCATTGATATACGCAATTAGGTCTGCCCCTGCTAAGTGTAAAGCTTCTCCTAGTTCCTTGAAGCGCAATCTCAAGGCCACTGGGTCCGACATTGTCAAAAGTGTCTATGAACAACCTCTGAATCACGTGGAATACCAAAACACTAGCAATATTGCAATTCAATAAAAACAATGCAAAGACAATCAACTTCGTAATCAATAATAGAATAAAACAAGAGTCAAATGGCATACAACAGTTACTTAAGCAAAACCTGCAAAAGAACAATGCAACATACAGACACAAAAATAATTGAAGCAAACAAGTTTTTAACTAAAGAATAGTGCACCAAACCTGATCAGTGTTATACCCTTACACTATTCTAAGTTATTCTACTACTGCTGTTATCTAATTTTATTGTACTTAGATCCGGTTATACCCAATTCCTATTATACACAGATCCTAGCTAGGCTCGCCAATTAAAGTGTCACGTGGGGTTTATGGGCTCTGCACAATGGAATTATGGACCCTCACGTTTATTCGGTGGGAACTGCTAGTAAGTCACCCTATGAATTACTTTAATAAATTTATTTGTTTAGCTCGTTCTGTGTTAAGGTTGGGGTACAGAGATAGATAGAAAAATGGTAAAAGATTACTGTCACACTAGCTTTCACACGGCTATGAATCATATGTAGTCCAGCCACTTGATAACAGTTAAAATCACACATTTATTTCTTCTACTCTATACAAGATTCTCTAAGTACTAATCTAACTTAAAAAGTCTCAATCACTGCTAATAGTTCGATCGCTGATAGTCTAGGCAGCTGTTATATCTTCCTCGGGCACTTGCTATTATATTTCATGTAGATTTGGACTACTGTGGTCCGTTTTACAGTTTCTGAAGAGTTGGACTACTGTGGTCCTGTTTCGATCAGTTTAAGTGCACCTTTGTTTTTGCACTTAACTGCTAGATGGTGCGTGCGAAGTCCTTCTGTGAGGTAGCTTCTGGTCCACCTGTGTCGTTGTGTAGTTGGGTTCCCTTGCCACGCTGTGGGGTCTGACAGGGTGTTTTTCCGGGTAGCTCTGTCCGACTTGTGCGGTAGAGTCTCCTCAACCAACTCGTCGTTTCTGTGGAGTGGGGTGCACAGGATAGCTCGCCTGCTCGTCTGTAATATAAGAGACGAAATTCTGCACAACCCTGAATAATCGGTTTGTGCAGAGCGTCTCACTGAAAGCCAAAGTAGCCCTCAGTGATAGCTCCACATCTCTATACATAAGCGACGAACATTCTGCTACTTCCGGGGTCCACTGGAATCTCAACTCTAAATTCCTATACATACATAGATATCAATCGTGTCTAACTATACACATACAGAATTAATAATATTATAAACATTCACGGGTACAGCCACTGGTCTGCAAACATACATATAAGTTAAACAACAGTGGTTCCGTATGGTATGCAACATGGCGGCGCAACCGGTCGTGTTTCGCCACGTGTTCGGCTTTTCCACATGGTCACGCAAATTCGGATTAACAATTCACATTTATGCATAGCAAATTCCACAAACATAATTTCAACAATAATATAAATATATCACGATGAAACAGAAGGGTGTTCATTTACCTGTTTGACAAGTTCAGGCCCGTGGTGGCTTGATAGAATTCTAAGATTCTAAAGTCCTGCTTCCTGGTCTATGAGTGAAGAGATTTCTCTAGCTATCTATGTAGATGTTGACTCTTCCTCGTCTCACACACGACTGATTCCAACTGCGCTAGGATCTGACACAGTCAGGACTGCTCTACCCGCTTAGCCTGCTTCTGATTGGTTAAAACGGTCAGATTCAAAGCTCAAGTGCTGACTCACTGCGCTGTGTGTGGCTAGCTCGCTGTGTGTGGCCTGCTGTGTACCTTAATTGCTGCTGTGTAATACACTGACTCTCTACTGTTACAATTACTACACAAGGCTGAATAGTAATAGGCAGAGTTAAAACTAGCCAGTTCATGACAATCATCATCATCATCATCATCGTCGTCATCATCGTCATCATTATCCTCCTTCTCCTCTCTCGCTCTCTCTGTCTCTCTATCTCTCTCTGAGAAAGAGATTATGGCAAATGGGTAGGGTGTGGGAATATGGTGTGGTTGGTTTTGGGGCTTGGGAACGGTGATAAAACCTGACTTGAGAAAAGAACTACAGAGACTGCGGTGGAAAGAACTACATCTACCACAAGGTTGAGAAGTGTGGCAGAGGTGCAAAGGTCTGGAGATAGCGTGAAGAGATGAAAGAATTCATCATTGACTTGAAAGATAATCTATCCTCCCAAATGGCTTCTAAAATAAAATTGAGGCTAAAATGCGATACACAGAGCAGGGCAATGAGCAACGGCGCTGGGAAGAGCAGAAGAAAAGGTGAAGACGAGCAGAGTGACGAGTGAGTAGTCTAGTGCTCCAACACCCCCGTATCATTCTATCTAACCCCATCCGCTCGTTCGTTCATGAGATTAACGTCCCCGGACACTTGGGCAAACCCCATCCATTGCCCAAGTCTTTTATATGTACAGAGAGGGGAGGGGAGAGGATACGAGAGAGACGATTGGAATATATTTATTAATATAAAATTATTGTAACAGGGACTGCTACAGTAAAAAATAACTGAATTGACTCCAATTGGATAGTTGTTCAAGGGAATAAAGCTTTCAGGATCAACCTCCTAAACAATTAATTAAAACATTAAATTGCAACAACTAACAGATTAAATACAATTAAAAGATATACAATGTCAAATATACTAATATCAATGAGATCTAACAAGATATATTCTTATCAGAGTTATATCAAATATTTCCTTTAAACAAATGTTTTTTAATCCGGAAATAATTGAAATGCCTGAACTTCATGCGCTGATACACATCACAACACAGTATAACATTAACGCAAACTACAAAACTATCCTTTGAACGATGAAGCATAAAAGGAGCAAACGATGTACACGGAAAGTAGCGAAAAGAGCGAAACCAAAAGAACACGACAAAGCAAGTGGTAGCTTGTAACTGGCTTGAAACTACAAAGAAAATGATATGTATGCCAACCTCAGGATCAAACAGTCCACCATAGGGGATTTTCTGGAACAAGTAATGAAGTAATAAGAACAAGGAAAGAATCTTATCACGTAACAAGTGAGTCACAAGAGCCACTAACGTCATTTGATGAAATAAAGAGTCGATGGTTATTGTGTGGGACAAAGGAGAGCGGAAACACTAAGCTGCTAATGGAACAAGGGTCTTTCATCATGCCCCCCTCCCCCTCTCCCCACCTCTTCCCTCTTTTCACTAAGATCGATCATCACAGAAGGTCGGCCAGTGCAATATGGTTGTTCCAGGCGCTGATTTTTTCCTTGCAAGTGAACAGACTCCCCCACACAGAAATGTTCTATCGTCACGCTGACACTGTCACAGCCAATTCCTATCAAAAGCGGTGTGATGTCTGGAATCGCTGTGTTTTGTGAGATGCGTGCATTATATATTCTTGTAGTAGTAGTAGTAGTAGTAGTAGTAGTAGTAGTAGTAGTAGTAGTAGTAGTAGTAGTAGTAGTAGTAGTAGTAGTATGGGCATACAAAGCGATATGTAACGTTCACGTGGATAAAGACGAACACAAGCAGAAACATAGGCAAGCAGACAAACACACACTACAACATATTCAAACAGCAGGCCGAAGTTGAAGGAAGACTGAACATGAGGTTTGGACGCTCTTCTGCTCGCTTGTGGAATCACAAACCAAGGAGGGGGATGTACACCATTCCTTTCTCTCTGTGTACACCTATTTCAAGGGAAGCATAACTCTACACAAAACCACAAGCGGTGCTGAAATTATTAAGCACTAAAGCACAATACATCTTACACAATTGCGCATAAGCAAGAGGCGCGACCAGCACGTTCCCAAAAATGTCAAAATTAAATCTAACACTAAAACTGTAGACTATTACAATTAGCGGAAACACTGGCCGTTTCCCCCTACAAATAAAACAAGGTTTCCGCAGCACCAGAAAAAATCCCGTCCTCTGACTCTCAAGCATAACAAAAAGATCTTGCCTCCTGATCACGTGATGGCGGTCACGTGCTGTATCAAAGGGATTCATTTCCAATCGGCGCGCCCTCGATAAATCCCGGGACGTGGTGAATGCAAATAAATCCGTTCTTTGATATTTAGCAACAAAAGAGCACGATACTGTTTTTTCTTTTTGACCTAACAATTGTAATATGGCAATGTTCTCCCAGGCTGGAACAATTTTCTTCTTCTTCTTCTTCTTCTTCTTCTTCTTCTTCTTCTTCTTCTTCTTCTTCTTCTTCTTCTCATTCTTCTTCTTCTTCTTCTTCTTCTTCTTCTTCTTCTTCTTCTTCTTCTTCTTCTTCTTCTTCTTCTTCTTCTTCTCATTCTTTTTCTTCTTCTTCTTCTTCTTTTTTTTTTGCTTGTAATCGACAACAAGAATGAACGAGGAAAAGAAAGAATGCAAAAAAAGATCTCCAGGTAAAGGAAGTGGACGAAGATAATAATAATAATAATAATAATAATAATAATAATAATAATAATAATATTCATCATCATCATCATCATCATTAAAAAAAATTTGAAACAAAAAAAAATAAAACTACTACAACTACTGCTACTACTACTACTACTACTACTACTACTACTACTACTACTACTACTACTACTAATAATAATAATAATAATAATAATAATAATAACTTTATTTAATTTTATTGACTTTATTTCGTTTTATTCTATTTATTTAATCGTTCTTATACAGCGCTTTTCCGGCTTAAGAGCTGCTCAAGGCGCTGGCCGATACAGGATCTTACTCCAGCCGCCCGAGGCGCCCACTACCCACTGTCATAATAAGAGTGAGAAGAGGAGAAAGACAGGCCAAGGTGAAGAAAATAAAATGGAGGAGGAAAGGAAGGAGTACAAACGCCGGAGAAGAAATGCCAAGAAATGGTGAACCTAATATGTGCACAGTGCAACAACAGGACAAGGTGAAAGACGGGAAAGCCAGGCCCAGCAAAGTAACACAGCGATATTATTGTCTTTGTTGTTACCTTAAGCACATTTCACCTTCCTGCGTAAATAGCAAACCAGCCTTCAGCTTAGTGGCAAATGATGTGTTTCCATTTGTGTGTAATAAGGTAATTAGGGTTAATTTCTTCTCGTGCCGCGTGACGCTGAACAGAGTGCTGAGTCTGAAGTTAAACACCCCTCCACTTGCAACGCTAATGAAAACACTGTTGTTGTTTTTTTGGCCTTGCCAAGCCAGCAAGATGGCTTACCATGCAAACATTTTCCTACATTTTTATTTTTTTTAAAAGAGAGTTGAAGCCACACAAAATTATAGGAGAACTTGCCGGTCTCAATCGTTGTGTATATTTTATGACTAGTATTAGGACACGGCTATCGGCCTGTTATTTGAGCAGCCCTTGACCTGAAAAAGCGCTATTTAAGAAAGTTAAATGATGGTTTGAAGACTGTCCAATCTCGGGCACCTTAGAAGTGCTATTTCAGAAAGTTAACTGATGGTTTGAAGAATGTCCAATCTCGGGCACCTTAGAAGCGCTATTTAAGAAAGTTAACTGATGGTTTGAAGAATGTCCAATCTCGGGCACCTTATTTAAGAAAGTTAAATGATGATTTGAAGAATGTCCCATCTCGGGCACTTTATTTAAGAAAGTTAACTGATGGTTTGAAGAATGTCCAATCTCGGGCACCTTATTTAAGAAAGTTAACTGATGGTTTGAAGAATGTCCAATCTCGGGCACCTTATTTAAGAAAGTTAAATGATGATTTGAAAAATGTCCAATCTCGGGCACCTTATTTAAGAAAGTTAACTGATGGTTTGAAGAATATCCAATCTCGGGCACCTTATTTAAGAAAGTTAACTGATGGTTTGAAGAATGTCCAATCTCGGGCACCTTATTTAAGAAAGTTAACTGATGGTTTGAAGAATGTCCAATCTCGGGCACCTTATTTAAGAAAGTTAACTGATGGTTTGAAGAATGTCCAATCTCGGGCACCTTATTTAAGAAAGTTAAATGATGATTTGAAGAATGCCCAATCTCGGGCACCTTATTTAAGAAAGTTAACTGATGGTTTGAAGAATGTCCAATCTCGGGCACCTTATTTTAAGAAAGTTAACTGATGGTTTGAAGAATGTCCAATCTCGGGCACCTTATTTAAGAAAGTTAACTGATGGTTTGAAGAATGTCCAATATCTGGCACTTTAGCGGCTCAAAGAGTGGGGAGGTGACGGAGAAAGTAAATCAAATGTGTTCCATTTGATGATTGGTATTCCTTGCAGCGTTGAGTATGCCACACACCTGGGCATCCGGTGATTAAAACAAAACACACACACACACACACACACACTCACACACACACACACACTCCTCAAAATACCACCACCACCAACAAACCATCACTGCTGGTCTAGCATTTGAACTGAGTTGCAAGAGACGGTTTTCCAGAAAATCCCAAAACAACCCTGAAGCCAAATTATTCCAAAACAGAAACATATGCAACAACAGAGGGAAGAAAGCCAGCAGCAGCAAATTGTTTCAAGACGTTGAACAATACAGTTGCAGGCAAAAAACAATGGCGCAGTTCTGTGATTGTGCACAGGGCTACACTGCAAGACATGGACACCACATCGCTTCAACCCCATCTCCATAATTCATTAGCTGCGTATGCAGACACAATGAGCATAACCAATCATCATAAAACAGACCTATGGCTTGCACACATACACAATTGACTGAGGGTTCTTGCGCAAGTCTTAAAGTGCGTATAAGGTCGAGATCCAAAATGCGTAGGAACTTATAAGGTATCTACTTCACGATAAACTTAGTTAGATAGTGAGGTAATTAGGTAGATAGTTAGTCATTGTTTATAGGGTCCAGCAGACTGCAAAGAGCCGATCAGGGCCACAACTTGGTTGAAAGAGGACTCACCAATAATAACAACAACAACAAAACAACATGTCACTAAGACAGGAGATGAAGACACTGTGGTTCTTGACTCAATAAATGTTTTGTCAAGATTATAGATCTGTGACTTTTTTACATTATAAAATCACGCACATATAACCTAATAATAATAATAATAATAATAATAATAATAATAATAATAATAATAATAATAATAATAATAATAATAATAATAATAATAATAATCGGAAATGAAAACTATTGATCGCGTCATCATCATCATCATCATCATCATCATCATCATCATCATCATCATCATCATCATCATCATCATCATCATCATCATCATCGTCGTCATTGTTGTTATTATTGTAACGAGAGCCCCATTTCCACTGCTTTTAAGATTTTGCTTGTTTAGTCAATAGTAAAACTTAGAAGGTTACTGGTAGTCTATAGCAGACAATTAAGGTATTACTGATATGTACACACACTGCGAGCTGACGCGAGCCGTATAGTGACATCATCGCGGCCTACGATGGTGTTTCGAATTTTACATCCACTTAGATGTTTCATCCAATAGAACACAGGTAGAGTGGATAGAACCAGTTCTGGCCGATTAAGGCAAAGCCAGATAGAGAGTCAGTCTAGTTTGAAACGCTGAGGAGTACACAGTACTCTCTGACAGAATATCTCCTGAGAAGATTAGACAGCAGTACTTGTTGAATATTCGAATTCAATCAAGTAGCCATGGCCTGACATTGTCAAACAGTAAATGAACATACTTCTATTTCATCGTGATGTATTTATATTATTGTTGAATTATGTGTGTGAACTTTGCTATGAATAGAATTGAATTGTTAGTCCAACGTTGCGTGACCACGTGGCGAAACACGACCGGCTGCGCCGCCATGTTGTCGACCGGTCGGACCCACTGTTGTTTAACCTCTATGTATGCCTGCAGACCAGTGGCTGTACCCGAAAATGTTTATAATATTATTATTTCTCTATGTATATATATAGGACAGAACCTTTATAATATTATTATTTCTCTATGTATATATATAGGACAGAACCTAATCGACGCTTATAGTTGGCTGCCGAGGCATCTACAGCATTGAGCGCAGATAGCCCAACCGTCGAACCACACAGTCAAAGACTCAACGACAACACAGCGTGTCGTAGAAGCGACCTCAGCGCAGCGCTTCAACCCCACAGTTAAGTGCAACAAGAAACCGTGCACTAACACTCTGTATAAACCGGACCACAGTAGTCCACTCTTCAAGAACTGACCATTAGGGCAGAAAGTATCCAGTGCCCTATGATGCAAAAGTAGCTGCCTAGATTATCAGCGATCAAACCATTCGCATTGACAATTGAACTTTTAAGTTAGTTTCGTACTTCGAATATTGTGTATAGAGCAGAGGAAATAAATGTGTGATTTTTACTGTTATCAAGTGGCTGGACTACATATGTTTCATAGCCGTGTGACAGTGATCTTTTTACCATTTTTCTATCTATCTCTGTACCCCAGCCTAAACACAGACCGAGCTAAACAAATAAAGGTATTAAGGTAATTCACAGGGTGATTCACTAGCGGTCCCCATAGAATAAGACGAGAGGGTTATAGCAGTCCATTGTGCAGAGCCCAGCAACAATAAAAAAACCGTCACAATTATTATTATTATTATTATTATTATTATTATTATTATTATTATTATTATTATTATTATTAAATTATTTACGACAATATGTGACATTCGCAAGGCTTGGAACACGACACAAACATTCATATTGACAAGGTCGTAATGGCGACATAACCTGACAGGCACTGTCATCTTCATCTCTTGTTCTGTCTCTGTGCATCCCCAATAGCGGTGGTTCAGGCTATGACCCATACCAAGCTCAACTTTTTATGTGTTCACTGGCTCAATTGTCTGTCGCGTTATTTCCATAAAACTCCTTATTCTTCGTCTGCTTTATTTGACAACTCTAGGACACTGTGATTCTGAGTTCTGGATGGCGCTTTCCCGCAGCGCGCAATACTGCAGAAAATGTGCGTCTTATGACACTTAGATTACACCTTGAGCAAATAACGTGTGTGTGTATGCGTGCTGGGGATCTATTTTCCTAACTGCACAAACTGTAACGTGGGGGGGGGAAGCCTTACCAATTTGTGTCTCGTCATGAAAAATTAAATTTCTAAGTTGTTGATTCAGTGGGACTTCTGAAACTGAGCTGAGCTGCGCGAATAGGAAACGTTTTAAATGTAAATCTTATGACTTAAAAATGTCATGACTAGACAAAAATTATTAATGCATTGCTAGTCTGAAATGTTACATAATTTGAATTATTCTATTCTGTCTTTCTGTCTGTCTGTCTGTCTGTCTGTCTGTCTGTCTGTCTCTCTCTCTCTCTCTCTCTCTCTCTCTCTCTCTCTCTCTCTCTCTCTCTCTCTCTCTCTCTCTCTCTTTCTCTGCGTCAACTCTTTCTTCTTCTCACCTTTAGTGTTTTCTTCATCTCTCTCAAACGCGAGTGTAGGTTTAAAAGAAAAAAAAGCTTGAAGTTAAAACTTAAATGGGTTTTGTCATAGCCATTTGTTTTTTCATTGCGACAAAAATGGCCGTTTGTAGTTTCTGTGATGAGTAATAAAGATTTGTTGAACTGTAGCATAGTGCATACGTCATCACTCATAGCGTATAGGTCATCAATCATAGTGCATACGTCATCACTCATAGCGTATAGGTCATCAATCATGGAGCATACGTCATCACTCATAGCGTATAGGTCATCACTCATAGTGCATACGTCATCACTCATAGCGTATAGGTCATCAATCATAGTGCATACGTCATCACTCATAGCGTATCGGTCATCAATCATGGTGCGTACGTCATCGATCATAGTAAATTAATCCATAAATGTCAATGCTCAAGAGTCACAGCTGGAAATGACGGTGAGCGGTAGAGGTATGGTTGGTAGCACTTATAAATAGAAACTGTTTACAAATGTAAGATGACAAGCCATTCATATATATGTGTACACCGGCCTGCTAGTGAAGAATGGCTCGCAATTTGAAGTAACAGTATTGAAAGCAAATGTTGTACATTACATTACATGGTTATTGCTTTAGGTCCAGCGGAATCTTCCGAGCCAAATCAGGACCAGAGAAACATTATCCTAAAAGTTCAAATCTTAAAAAACAAGCCTGTTACTCTTAAATATTCCAACAAACTTTCACATGCAACCTCTTAAAAAATCTTCTTTAATTCTGATGTATTAAAAGTACGTTCTATTTCTTCTATCAAATCACTAAAATCAGTCTTTCCAATAAAATCCAACCAACAACACAAAACAAGGCGACATGATTTATATGCGATAAAACAAACCAACTTCATGTAAAAATTGAAACAGGTGTTGACCATTGCATACTTTAAAAATCTCTTTGAAAGGTATTGAACCAAAATATCTTTCTCTTTCATCAAGCAGATCAGCACATTCAGACATGAAATGGCGAACGGAAAAGGATTTATCACATGCAAAGCACCACGGTGGTTCTTCTCCTTTAAAAGGAAACTGTGGGTGACATAAGTATGCCCAATATGAAGGCGATACAAATCTGTTTCTTCCTTGCGAGTGGATGCAAAGTTAGGCAAAGAAGCTGACAAATCGGGAAGAATTTGAAATAATGTATTATTGATATAGTTAGACCAGTCAGTCTGCCACAGCCGTTTACAATAAGATCCAGTCATACAACGCAGGTCAGAGTAAGGAACAAACTGGAAAATCTCTGAAGGGAAATCGAGATGCAGAGCTTCTTTAGCCGCTTTGTCCACTGCAATATTGCCGCGGATGCCCATGTGACCAGGTACCCACATAAAAACTATCTTTTTACCCTCAGAAACAATTTATGTATGGAGGTCATGGATCTCTGCCAGAAAAGGGTTTGATATCTTTCTCGTGGAAAGAGCCTGGAGTGCTGACATTGAATCAGACATTAAAAACGAGGTTCTTTTGGATTGATAAACCTGTTTCAGAGCTAGATGAATTGCAAGCTCCACGTAAGTACACCTGCCACTCGTTTTCCATTCATATGTTGATGCTGCTTAATAAAACCTCTTTAGCATTCCATTTATTTATTTAATCGTTCTTATAGTGCACTTTTCCAGCTGAAGAGCTGCTCACGGCACTGGCCGATATAGGTTAATATTACTACCTGCAAAATTCCCCACAGTAACTACATTTTCAAATGCTGGTGCAACATCATTTTATTCTAAATAATACGCCTTCAAATAATGTCGTAATCACAAAGGAACTGAAGTCAAGTCAAGTCAACCACTCTTTATTCCACATAATAAGAGGGAAATTGTTGTCAAGGGAACGGGGATGGTTACAAATCAAAGAAATGAAGAATGGGGAAAAATGATTGGGGATAAGTGTAAAGTTGTTCACGTTAAATATTCTCGTTGTGACTACATTTCACAGGCCCAAAGTTCTATATTACACCGGTACACAGCGTTCTGGAATAAAGTGGCGTGACGTAACCTTACCCTTTTGTTCTATCGTTCTGCACCTGCCGTACGACATGTACTTGACAAAGGCCATCACACTGGCACAACTGTCAGTAAGATAGACGGGAAAGATATATCCTTTTGTTCATGGTCTGTCTGAATGTCTGTCTGTCACTCACTCACTCAGTTATCTGATAAAGCCTAACCTTTATGAGCATAACCTGTGGCCGCAAATATCTCCAAATGATCATAAACAACATCTCCATCTTTTGTCGTTGTCTTCTTCTTAACTCTGTTTCCATTTGTTCTCTTTCTTCTCCTTAATTCCTCCTCTTCCTCTTTCTCTCTCATCCTCTCCTTAATTCCTCCTCTCTCTCATCCTCTCCATAATTCCTCTTCTTCCTCTCTCTCATCCTCTCCTTAATTCCTCCTCTTCCTCTTTCTCTCTCATCCTCTTCTTAATTCCCCCTCTCTCTCTCATCCTCTCCATAATTCCTCTTCTTCCTCTCTCTCATCCTCTCCTTAATTCCTCCTCTTCCTCTTTCTCTCTCATCCTCTTCTTAATTCCTCCTCCTCTCTCTCTCCTCCTCTCCATAATTCCTCTTCTTCCTCTCTCTCATCCTCTCTTTAATTCCTCCTCTTCCTCTTTCTCTCTCATCCTCTCCTTAATTCCTCTCCTCTCTCTCTCATCCTCTCCTTAATTCCTTCTCTAAATCTCTCTCACCTTCTCCTGAATTCTTCCTTTTCCCCTCTTTCATCCTCTCATGTGTGCCCAGTCAATTTGCCAAGATATTTCTCTGTCGTCGTTGTCGTCGTTTATCATTCGTCATCCTGCCTCTGAAAACGACTAGTTTGATTAAATCCAATTTCCCTGACTTGTAAAAGTTAAATATTGCTTTTCATTAATAACGTTTCTTCTTTCCCTACATTTTATTTTTTAACTTTTAGCGATTGAACCTTCCGAGGAAATTAACATTTTGACATTACATGGTTATTGCTTTAGGTCCAGCGGACTCTTCCGAGCCAAATCAGGACAAGCCATTAAACGTTAAAATAAATAACAAGAGGGTAAGTCATTCAATTGTATTTGCAGACACTCACACATATAGCAGAAAAATACGCATTTTAAAACAGTGTGACTTGTGTTGGCGGTGTTATGACTGATTTATCATAACGAAACCAAAGGAAAACATGGAATAGTAGTAGTACAGGATTACATCATTACATTACATCATTATTGCTTTAGGTCCAGCGGACTCTTCCGAGCCACATCAGGACCGGACAACCCCTGTTCCGCATAAAAGATCTGCTGAAACAACCCTAGTGGTCAAACTGATAGCTCTCCACCAGCCAGTCACTTTACAATAAAGACATCCCACGCAGGGGACGCTGAGGCTGCACTCTAATTTATCGAACCCCCGTTTACAAAAACAAAATAGAATACAAACATCATTATAAATTATCAACAAAACACATACATATAAAATGCCTACATTGCTAAATAATAACATCATAGGAAGCCCTAGTGACCATCTGGCAGAAAGCGTCCAATATTCCCAAGCTGATCCAACAGACCTCATACACAAATACGGAGTCTTGTCCCGGAAGAGTTTTCAAGAAAAAAGATTGGTGACTGGTCTAGCGAAGAAGAAGATAGTATAGCAGATTGATAGAACAGAGCAGGGATGAGAAAGAGCACATGAGAAAGACAGCGACAGTGGGAATTTAAAGCACTAAATTTCCAGAAAGTGGGGATACTATTATACCGGCAGCCCAAAGGGGGTGTAGTACAGGATATTTATCATAACAAAACCAAAGGAAAACATTGAATAGTAGTATAGGATATTTATCATAACAAAACCAAAGGAAAACATGGAATAGTAGACAGGATATTAACTGTCTGCTAGCAAATTATTATCAAAATGGGATCAGCCTATTGTTAGATACAGCGCAAATCGTGTTTATGAAATAGTTCAGCACAATGACCTTGACTTTGAGAAAGGACACATTCAAATGATCTCACGTGTTAAGCAGTAGTTGAAATATCGGCAAAGTAAAAATGATGACATGCAGTTATTGGTGAGATAAAGCCAAACGTGTCTTTTAAACAAAAACGTGACATTGGAAGCGACGGACCGACCGACTGACCAACTGACCGACAACGGGACTGTTACTAAAAGATGACCCGTGATCGGAGATACTTGTATACCAAAACTCAACAAAATGGCATCAGCAGTTTTTGATATATCGAGCAACACGTTATTAGCAACAAAATGACTCGGTGACCTTGACCTTTGTGGTAGAGAAAATCGGCCACTAACCTAGGTAAGGTTCCAATGAAGTTTGGTCAAAATCTGTTCAGTGGGTATGGAGATATGGTTTCCAAAGGGACCCAAGGGCGGAAAGCCCGACCGACCTACAGATCGACATTTTGGCTCGTTCTGATTCCCGACTGTTTCAAAATATTTATATATAATATAAGTCTGGAAATACAAAACTTAATCAGAACTTGATTTCGTGTAAAATCGTAGTTTGATTAAAACTTGTATTTGGCTGACAACGATGTGATTATAAAAATCAGTTATAGTAGCCACAAAAATGGCACGAGGTGGACGAGTGTCAGTGAATTGATGGGAGCTTGGCGCAGAGAAAAAGAGATGAAGATGGAAGTCAGAAAAGGAGAAAGGCGCAGCGCGACTGATGCACGTCACTGTCCAGTGCTTCCAAGGTACCTAACTCCCTAGTTAACAACGTACATAGTCTTTTGTAATTATTGGTACTGCATCAAGCAAAACGTACTGTGACTGTAGTAGCAGCGTATCTCAGATTCCATCTCTCCGTAATTGTAGATTATAGTCACACGACACCGGAGCGTATAGGCGACTACTGGTCGCATTATTCTGACACTAGCGAACCAGTTGATGGCAAGGGGAAAAAAATACGGTCATGCGTTGGCCAAACCTGGATTCGAACCAGGTACCTTTCGGTTATTAGTAAGCCGCTCTAATAACTGAATTATCCGGCCCCACCATTTCTCCGTGAGCAGTGCAGCCCATATAATGACACACCACGTGTGCGAGCTCAGCTGACGTAAGACATAACAAGAAGTAATATACGTACGAATCAACGGTGATATGACGTAAGACTGTGCTATCTACCGCTATATCCTCTAAAAGGCACCCAACTTGAGGTATGACCCTGTGGTAACAACTAACAGTAAAAAACGGGCCAGAGCCACAGCCTACAGACTGATACACAGAAGTGCATGCTATCTTGTTTCTGACGGGTGCTGGCCTTCTCCACTTTGATCCTCAATTCGGTCTGGCCTGATAATCATAGTTCTCTCATCTTTCTTCGCTTGTAGCAGACATCACGCGATCAACAAGGCCTGTAATCTAATCGCTCGTGACAAAAAAAATGAAAGAAGATGTATTATTATTATTATTATTATTATTATTATTATTATTATTATTATTATTATTATTATTATTATTATTATTATTATTAATATATTTAGTAGTAGTAGTAGTAGTTAAAATGTAAATATAACAAATCACAAAGCCATAGAAAATAATATAGCTTATAAGACAAGACGACGAGAAGGCCACAGAGGAGGACCAGAATTGTTGTTGTTAATACTATTATTGTTATTACTGCTGCTACTGCTGCTGCTATTACTACCACAACTACTACTACGTCTACTAAGAAGAAGAAGAAGAAGAAGAAGAAGTAGAAGAAGAAGATTGTAAGTTAGTCATTGTTTATAGCGTCCAGCGGACTGCAAAGATCCGAATCAGGACCACAATCTGGTTGAAAGAAAACTCACCACCGATCCGTTTAAAAGATGTGCTGAAACAACCCTAATGGTAACACTGAAGACACTCCTGCACCAGCCGGTCACTTTACAATAAAGGCATCCCATGCAGGGGACGCTGAATCTGTACTCTAATTTATTAAACATCCGTTAACAAATACAAAATAGAATATAAACAGCATTATAAAATGTTAACATAACTCACACAAAATGCTTAAATTTTAAAATAATAATATTATAGAAAGTCCTAGCGACCATTTGGCGAAGGAGTCCAATATCCCCAAGCTGACCCAACAGACCTAATACACAAATGAGGAGTTTTTGGAGAGTTTTCCAGGAAAAAAGGTAAATGACTGACATAATAAAAGAGTGAATACTGTAAACAACAGAAAAGAAAAGCTAAGGCAGAAATACAAGGAGTTACATTACATTACATTACATTACATGATTATTGCTTTAGGTCCAGCGGACTCTTCCGAACCAAATCTGGACCCGACAACTCCTGATCCGCATAAAAGATCTGCTGAAACAACCCTAGTGGTAAAACTAAACGCTCTCCACCAGCCAGTCACTTTACAATAAAGACATCCCATGCAGGGGACGCTGAGGCTGTACTCTAATTTATCGAACCCCCGTTTACAAAAAACAAAATAGAATACAAACATCATTATAAATTATCAACAAAACACATACATATAAAATGCCTACATTGCTAAATAATAACATCATAGGAAGCCCTAGTGACCACCTGGCAGAAAGCATCCAATATTCCCAAGCTGATCCAACAGACCTCATACACAAATAAGGAGTCTTGTCCCGGAAGAATTTTCTAGAAAAAAGGTAGATGACTGGTCTAGCGAAGAAGAAGATAGTATAGCAGATTGATAGAACAGAGCAGGAATGAGAAAGAGCAAATAAGAAAGACAGCGACAGTGGGAATTTAAAGCACTAAATTTCCAGAAAGTGGGGATACTATTTATACTGAAACCCCCGCACCCCAACGGGGGTAATACAAGGAGTAATAGAAAAGAGGACATTTGAAGCACTCAATTTCCAGAAAGTGGAGGAACTATTTATACTAAAAGATCCCCCGGTTCCCCAATGGGGGCGAGAGGAGGAGGAGGAGGAAGAAGAAGAAGAAGAAGAAGAAGAAGAAGACAAACAACAACAACAACAACAACAAACAACAACAACAACAACAACAAGTAGAACAAGACACTGGCTTAGAGAGAAATGGATGAATTGGAGGGTTACCCACGACAGATAAAGCTTAAAGCAGATTGCGGTTATACAGAAAGAAGAGCAGCAGGAGGAGGAATAAATGACGTCACAAGTTGATACAGAGCTGAGAAGCTGAAGGCAGTTTAAAGCGGTTCAAGACATAATTATTCTGAATCCAGGTCAAACAACAAAATCAGGCATCCGCTGCCCTAAATAAATGCCAAAGGTTATGAATCACCTACGTGCCACAACCCCCCCCCCACACTCCATCCTCCACACAGAGAGAGAGAGAGAGTGGGGAGGGGTTCACAGAGGTGAGGAGAGAGAGGTAGAGACGCAGAGAGAGAGAGAGAGAGAGAGAGAGAGAGAGAGAGAGACAGAGAGACAGAGAGACAGAGACATAGAGGGAGAGAGACAGACATATGGAGACAGACAGACAGAGAGGGAGATAGACATATGGGAGATAGACAGAGACGGAGAGAGACAGGCAGATAGACAGAGAGGGAGATAGACATATGGAGACAGACAGAGACGGATAGAGACAGACAGAGAGGGAGATAGATAGTCAGACATATGAAGATAGACGGAGACGGAGAGAGACAGACAGACATATGGAGAAAGACAGATAGACAGACAGAGACAGAGAAAAAAGAAACTTGGAGAACAACAGTAGTGAGACGAGACGTAGTGGCTCAGGA
This sequence comes from Oncomelania hupensis, assembly GCA_036898135.1. Classification (NCBI taxonomy): domain Eukaryota; kingdom Metazoa; phylum Mollusca; class Gastropoda; order Littorinimorpha; family Pomatiopsidae; genus Oncomelania; species Oncomelania hupensis. The sequence continues at coordinate 3,202,818 of CM072518.1, forward strand.
ATATTGCGCGTGATATGGAGAAAGGAGTACCTTTTGGGGGTGGGAGAAGCTGGGTGTGGGGGGGGGATGAGATCGTGGTTATGACTAACGTGAAGCTGCTGCTGTTGTTTATGAGATTCCCAAACAGGGCACAAAAAGGACTGAATAAAGAAGAAGAAGAAGAAGAAGAAGAAGAAGAAGAAGAAGAAGAAGAAGAAGAAGAAGAAGAAGAAGAAGAAGAAGAATCAAGTCTTCAAATACGTCTTCTTCTTCCGTGATTCGGGGTACTTCATAATCAAGAACAAGAAAAACCACAACAGCAACAACAACAAATTACAAGTATCCAGGCCTTTACTTTGCTTGAAATCCTACCAAGTTTCCTACAGTAAGCCTACCCTTACACTTACAAACCAGGAAAGATTTGCAAGAACGCGAGATAACGAAGCCAGTTCATACAAGAAAATAAAAAAAAAACTCTCCGACAAGACACTATTAATTTTGTTCAGTTCACTAATATGAGAAGATTTCTTGTTAAAAAAGAAAGCTGCTATTATTATTTTTATTATTATTATTATTATTATTATTATTATTATTATTATTATTATTATTATTATTATTATTATTACAGAAGAAGAGAAGGATTTAAAACAGTTGACTTAAGAGAGCACTCGTGCTATAAAAAATAATGATGATGATGATGATGATGATGATGATGATGATGATGATGATGATGATGATGATGACGACGACAACAACAACAACAACAACAACAACAACAACAACAACAACAACAACAACAACAACAACAACAACAACAATAATAATAATAATAATAATAATAATAATAATAATAATAATAATAATAATAATAATAATAATAGATGATAAATGTGCCTTATTCCTAAACCAGGCTCAAAGCACGACGATCTGTAACCAATGGCATACACTCTCACATGTTACATATACATACACATACATATACATACATATACATGTACATATACAACAAACACACACACATGTGGTGTACAGGAAAATTCGCTATTAGAAGATGGAAAGAAAATCGAACGTTATTTGGAAATTTTTTGACAGACTGCATCCAATACAATTATTGAAGGGATGGAGAAAACCGGAGTATCCGGAGGAAACCCTCGGTGACGTGAAAGTCTTGTACCTATGTAATATAAGTTCGTCCCATGAGGGGTTCCAGCCCGCGACCTTCGGCATTGGAAACCAGCTCTGAGCCGCTAGGCCAGCCTGTATAGCGCTGTAGACACTTGTGGACACCCTGTATAGCGCTGTAGACACTTGTGGCCACCCTGTATAGCGCTGTAGACACTTGTGGACACCCTGTATGGCGCTGTAGACACTTGTGGCCACCCTGTATAGCGCTGTAAACACTTGTGGACACAGGCTCTGAGCCGCTAGGCCACCCTGTATGACGCTGTAGACACTTGTGGACACAGGCTCTGAGCCGCTAGGCCACCCTGTATAGCGCTGTAGACACTTGTGGACACAGGTTCTGAGCCGCTAGGCCACCCTGTATAGCGCTGTGGACACTTGTGGACACAGGTTCTGAGCCGCTAGGCCACCCTGTATAGCGCTGTGGACACTTGTGGATACAGGCTCTGAGCCGCTAGGCCACCCTGTATAGCGCTGTGGACACTTGTGGATACAGGCTCTGAGCCGCTAGGCCACCCTGTATAGCGCTGTGGACACTTGTGGATACAGGCTCTGAGCCGCTAGGCCACCCTGTATAGCGCTGTGGACACTTGTGGATACAGGCTCTGAGCCGCTAGGCCACCCTGTATAGCGCTGTGGACACTTGTGGATACAAGCTCTGAGCCGCTAGGCCACCCTGTATAGCGCTGTGGACACTTGTGGATACAGGCTCTGAGCCGCTAGGCCACCCTGTATAGCGCTGTGGACACTTGTGGATACAGGCTCTGAGCCGCTAGGCCACCCTGTATAGCGCTGTGGACAATGGTGGACACAGGCTGTATGGCGCTGTAGACACTTGTGTCCACAGGCTGTATGGCGCTTTATACACTTGTGGACACAGGCAGTATGGCGCTGTAGACACTTGTGGACATAGGCTGTATGGCGCTGTAGACACTTGTGGACATAGGCAGTATGGCGCTGTAGACACTTGTGGACACAGGCAGTATGGCGCTGTAGACACTTGTGGACACAGGCAGTATGGCGCTGTAGACACTTGTGGACATAGGCAGTATGGCGCTGTAGACACTTGTGGACACAGGCAGTATGGCGCTGTAGACATTTGTGGACATAGGCTGTATGGCGCTATAGACACTTGTGGACACAGGCAGTATGGCGCTGTAGACACTTGTGGACACAGGCAGTATGGCGCTGTAGACACTTGTGGACATAGGCTGTATGGCGCTGTAGACACTTGTGGACACAGGCAGTATGGCGCTGTAGACACTTGTGGACACAGGCTGTATGGCGCTGTAGACACTTGTGGACACAGGCAGTATGGCTCTGTGGATATTTGTGGACACAGGCTGTATGGCGCTGTAGACATTTGTGGACACAGGCTGTATGGCGCTGTAGACATTTGTGGACACAGGCAGTATGGCTCTGTGGATATTTGTGGACACAGGCTGTATGGCGCTGTAGACATTTGTGGACACAGGCAGTATGGCTCTGTGGATATTTGTGGACACAGGCTGCATGGCGCTGTAGACATTTGTGGACACAGGCAGTATGGCGCTGTAGACACTTGTGGACACAGGCAGTATGGCGCTGTAGACACTTGTGGACACAGGCAGTATGGCTCTGTGGATATTTGTGGACACAGGCTGTATGGCGCTGTAGACACTTGTGGACACAGGCAGTATGGCGCTGTAGACACTTGTGGACACAGGCAGTATGGCTCTGTGGATATTTGTGGACACAGGCTGTATGGCGCTGTAGACATTTGTGGACACAGGCTGTATGGCGCTGTAGACATTTGTGGACACAGGCTGTATGGCGCTGTAGACATTTGTGGACACAGGCTGTATGGCGCTGTAGACACTTGTGGACACAGGCTGTATGGCGCTGTAGACACTTGTGGACACAGGCTGCATGGCGCTGTAGACATTTGTGGACACAGGCTGTATGGCGCTATAGACACTTGTGGACACAGGCAGTATGGCGCTGTAGACACTTGTGGACACAGGCTGTATGGCGCTGTAGACATTTGTGGACACAGGCTGTATGGCGCTGTAGACATTTGTGGACACAGGCAGTATGGCGCTGTAGACATTTGTGGACACAGGCTGTATGGCGCTGTAGACATTTGTGGACACAGGCAGTATGGCGCTGTAGACACTTGTGGACACAGGCTGTATGGCGCTGTAGACACTTGTGGACACAGGCTGTATGGCGCTGTAGACATTTGTGGACACAGGCTGTATGGCGCTATAGACACTTGTGGACACAGGCAGTATGGCGCTGTAGACATTTGTGGACACAGGCTGCATGGCGCTGTAGACACTTGTGGACACAGGCAGTATGGCGCTGTAGACACTTGTGGACACAGGCTGTATGGCGCTGTAGACACTTGTGGACATAGGCTGTATGGCGCTATAGACACTTGTGGACACAGGCAGTATGGCGCTATAGACACTTGTGGACACAGGCTGTATGGCGCTGTAGACACTTGTGGACACAGGCAGTATGGCGCTGTAGACACTTGTGGACACAGGCAGTATGGCTCTGTGGATATTTGTGGACACAGGCTGTATGGCGCTATAGACACTTGTGGGCACAGGCTGTATGGCGCTGTAGACACTTGTGGACACAGGCTGTATGGCGCTGTAGACACTTGTGGACACAGGCTGTATGGCGCTGTAGACACTTGTGGACACAGGCTGTATGGCGCTGTAGACACTTGTGGACACAGGCTGTATGGCGCTGTAGACACTTGTGGACACAGGCTGTATGGCGCTGTAGACACTTGTGGACACAGGCTGTATGGCGCTGTAGACACTTGTGGGCACAGGCTGTATGGCGCTGTAGACACTTGTGGGCACAGGCTGTATAGCGCTGTAGACACTTGTGGACACAGGCTGTATGGCACTGTAGACACTTGTGGGCACAGGCTGTATGGCGCTGTAGACACTTGTGGGCACAGGCTCTGTTGCCAGTTGTCTTTTAGTCTAGATAATACCGAACACAACACAAGAAGAAGAAGAAGAAGAAGAAGAAGAAGAAGAAGAAGAAGAAGAAGAAGAAGAAGAAGAAGAAGAAGAAGAGGAAGAAGAAGAAGAAGAAGAAGAAGAAGAAGAAGAAGAAGAAGTAAAAGAAGAAGAAGTCTCAAACAACCTGGATGGTCTCAGGGCTAATTTTCAGCCGGCGTTACTGCAATCAAGCATCGCTTGTCCGATTTTGACCCTAGTGCGCATGCGTATCGGACATGTTTGCTCGCCGGAAAAAAAAGGCGCGGATCAATGCGCATCCGCCGTAGACATGTTTGCTGGACGGATAATAAAATGGCTACAAAGTCAATGCGCATGCTTGATGGTCATCCTAGCTTCAAGTGTTTCTGTGTCGATGGCCGACAACTGCAATCTCCTGTGGAGCGGGCGGGGAGAGAGCGGGGATGGAGGTGGGAAGGGGAGGGGGGTAAAGAGGATGAATAGATGTGAGTACCCACCACCACCACCACCACCACCGCTACATGCCTATAACGATGACAAAGACGTTAGTAACATCTGAGGATATGATGAGGTTTTGTGTTTGGCGCAATATGGCCAAAGTGGGGATGGGGGAGGTAAGGGAGGAGGAGGAGGAGGAATATTTAAACTATACTGTGTCAACGGCAGCCAGCGGAAGACACGCGAGAAACGCCTCGTTGCGCTTTGATTGTGTTTAGTTAGCGGGAAATCATTACAGGGCAGATTTGATTACGCAACCAATCACGACAGGCTTCGAAAGCTCGCGAGTAGACGTCCAAAATAGCATGACGGCGCCGACATGCCATATGATCCGCTCTAAAGGCAGCAGTTTCAATTAAAACCCTCATCAGCCTCAATCGTCTCGCTCACTCACACAAACACGCAAAGAAGCACGATCTCCCTCTCTCTCCCTCCCTCTCTCTCATTCTCTCTTTCATTCCTTCTCTCTCCCTCTCTCTCTCTCTCTCTCTCTCTCTTTCTCTCTCTCTCTCTCTCTCTCTCTCTCTCTCTCTCTCTCTCTCTCTTTCTCTTTCTTTTAAAACTGATTTATAATAAGAGCTCATTTATGCACAAAATTATCATCGGATATGTACCAGAAACCATATGCTAAAAATTCACTTTGAGAACCTCACGCCAAGTCATGAGGTGAACACTCCTCTTCCTCGGATTGGTGTGTTTAAGTCAAGTTTAATTTATTCAGATAGCAGTTTCTTGGAATTCTCTCCCAAACTTCCCGAGACAAACTACCAACATCAATACTTTCAAGAGCAAATATGCTTCCCACCTTGTGAAATCAAAATAAACGTAGCTTTCATTGTACCTATCCTATCCTATCCTATCCTGTCCCATAACCCGAAGGTCGTAGGGGCACCACAGATGATCGCTTAACCAGCATACTCCATCTTTCTCTGTCCTCAGCAGCCCTCATGGCTTCGCTCAGTGTCAAACCAGTCCATTCTCGAATGTTGTCCTCCCACCTCTTTTTCGGTCTCCCCCTTCTTCTACCTCCTTGCACTGTGCCTTGCAGAATGGTCTTTGCAAGGCCTGATGATCTGGTGACGTGGCCATACCATCGGAGTTTCCGTTTCTTCACCACTGTGAGCAGGTCATCGTGTTGTCCAATGGCTTGTGTGATGGTCTGTCGGACTTCAATGTTGGTGATGTGTTGGGTATAGGAAATGCACAGAAGTCTTCTGTAGCACCTCATCTCCATGCTTTGTATTCTTCGTTGGAGATCTGCTGTGAGGGTCCATGCTTCGCAAGCATATAGGAAGATGGAGATGACCAGAGAGCGCAGCAGTCTTACTTTGGAATGTAGACTGATGGTTCTGTCTTTCCAAATGGGCTTCAACCTTGTCAGGGCAGCAGTTGTTTGTGCGATCCTGGAGAGGACTTCCTGTCGAGACCCATTGTCTGACACAATGGCTCCTAAATATTTGAAGCTGTGCACTGTGTTGTACATGTAAGAAAATAAGAATTATCTTCTTTTTTTCTACCAATTCGCTTATGTTCTTTGCTACTGATAATTTTATGCTAATGCGAGGTATATTGTTTCGCTTAATTATTGTGAAAATAATGCCAATGTGCTAGTCAATGTGTATAAAGTCCTCTAAGCTTTGTTCTTACAAACCAATTGATCTTTAGAATGCTAGAAATGTTAAATATAAATATAACATTGATGTGCAACTCCACCCCCTATTCATTGTAATGCTTGTCATGTACATATATGTGTTCTTACTCAAATTTATCTGTAAACATGTCATCGTTTAATGTTGGTTTTCGTGTGTTTCAGTTGACTAGTCTCTCTTTAGGGCGAGGGCCAGATGTAAAACAGCAGACCACTGCTTATTCTACTACCTTCGTTAAATAAAGAATTATCTTATCTTATCTCTCTTATATCTTTTATACTACGCCAGTTGATGGGCATAGACTTTTTAATTATAAACTACCCCTCCCTCGCATTGATTTATACAAAAACAGCCTATCATTTAATGGAGCTGCTGTATGGAACTCTCTCCCTCTGGAGTGTAAACATTACGACACAA
>CM072518.1:3212026-3227026 GCA_036898135.1 Oncomelania hupensis
GAAGAAGAAGAAGAAGAAGAAGAAGAAGAAGATCAACAACAATAACTAAACAACAGCAACAACATTGATCTTGAAATCGCTATATAAGAAGGAAAAAATATACATTTCAATTAATTAATCAATAAACAAAGGAAAAAGAACAATATCAACCCAATCACTTAACCAACAAAGCAAACAGCCAACCAGGCAGCCACATACCTAACAAACGTCAACTGACCTCTTCTTGCTGCCAGCCTGACCCTGGACTCCACTCAGCAACAGCAGCAACATCAACCACATCCGGGACACGCCCCTTAACCATGATGACGTCATCGTCCTCACATTCGCCTTTCGCCCTCCGAAGTCCGACATCGCCAATTGTCCCATGACTGACGTCTTTCAGTTCGGATCACGGAATATTTTCGATTTAAAGTAAATCACTTTCAGCACATGAGACAAACGCCTCCTCGGAGATTAGTTTCTTTGCGTCCGGAATTGGCATTCAAGGTAGAGAAAACAGGCTACGCCCACGATCAGTTCACGTGAACTGTGTCCCAACTTGCACTTATCTTGAATCAAGCTGAAGACAAAAATAATGTGTATGCCACAGATGGTCACTTTCACGTTCAATGACTAACAACTTGTTGTTTTATTAAGACAGTAACGCTAAAGGTTACAATAAAAACATGTATGACAAAAGAAAACTATACTGTGATCTCAAAGGTTTCACTTGCTCAGACTAGCGTAATGTTTTTTCAGCTGAAGTTCTGTTGTGGATTTTCTCTCTTACTGTTTGTTAGGTGCAGACAACTAAGCAGTTCAAAGAATTTATTGACCATTGCCTTGCAAGTTTATTTTCAAACCTTTCCTTTAAAGGCATTGATGGCCTCAGGCCAAAAGTACTGACAACCTTCCTTCAGGACTTCTCACAATGGTGGTGTTGATGAGTCTCGTAGTTTAGATTTAAAAAAACGCCTAATTTACGGACAAGAACCTCTGAGTTTTGTCACTAATCAGAACTAAGTGTGAAATATTGGGTGTTTATTTTACTTGAGATTTTTGGTAAACAGGACGTTAGTTCAACGACCTACATGAGGGTGTTAAAAGTACACAAACGATGCAGAATCAGAATAAGAATCCGAATCAGAATCTTTCCAAACTGGCAATTGCCAGCTTTCCAAACTGGCAATTGCCGGTGTTTATCGCAGTGGTCCTGCTACAGCGATAATGATGGTAGGTCGAAGAAGACGTGGCTCCAATTTACTATCTGGCTCCTAAAACACGGACAGGTGTTTCGATTGCGGAGATTCCTGACGGTGGTGATTTGATCAACTTCCTAGCGAGTTTTCCTAGTTGAACCAACAAGCCGTAGTTTGTACAGACCTGGGAACTGTTGATATACACAAGATTCTCCCAGTATACTCACAATTCGCCGGCTTGCTAACACAATTTTTGTTATAATTTTTTCCCGTTTCTTGAGAAACAAACTCATCTATCTAAGACTGTAGTCAGCGTTGAACTACTACTTTAGGTTGTATTGACAACGCAATTTTCGGAACATTACCTGGCATGAAAACAGGTCAGAAAAAACAGTTTGTGAAGACTTTCCAGTCGCTGCAATATTACTACAGCTTTCCTTTGACCACAGAGCTGGCCAGTGGTGGTCAAGCGAGCGTGGTAGGATCCATTTCACTGTGCTCTTTGAGCAACTCTCCAGCCAGCAAGTTACGGCAGTCACGGCAGATCGGCCACCGGAGGAGTCTTGTTTCGCTCACTGTCGTGCTTGGCTACGTATTCCCTTTATACCATCTGAAACAATACAACAATAAATTCAACATTTCAATGCAATTCGATCTGGCAGAGCATTAAGGCATATACCATTGTGTAAATTATATGAAGTAAACCGTAATGATGTATCTTTTCATCAATGCAATGATTTTTAAACAAAACACCAGCACAACTAATTCTCTACGTCTGGAAGAAGACGATAACTACCAGATCATGCTGTGATGTTGCTCCTGACAATGAAGTTGTAGTGTATTGTATTGTATTGTATGTATGGACGTGGTGTGGGAGTAGGATGTGATGGTGGTGGTGGTGCGATGATGATGATGTTGATGATGATGATGTTGTTGTTGGTGATGATGATGATGATGATGATGATGATGATGATGATGATGATGATGATGATGATGATGATGATGATGATGATGAAAGCGTAGTGATGGCTGGTGATGGTGATAACGGCTGTGACGATGACGAGAAAAAGAAGAAGAAACAAGAGGAAGAGTAGTAGGGGAATAGAAGAAGAAGAAGAAGAAGAAGAAGAAGAAGAAGAAGAAGAAGAAGAAGAATGTATGGAGAAGCAAAATAGTATGAAGTCAGCAGTTGTAACTGAAGACATTCCACTGGAAACGTGTTTGTGTTTTTGTCGGCACTGGCAACCAACCATGGCTGTGACAAATTCCGCTGCGCTACAACTATCGCAACCAACGCTAACACGAACTCGGCATACATCAAAACATTGGTAAACGTTGGATGGAACAAGAGCCAAATAAACATTACACACACGCACACCCACGCACGCACGCGAAGCACGCACCCATTACACACACACGCCTGCACATACTCACTGAAACCACATTAAAAGGAAAATACATTAAAATATTCCATTCTCAAATTTCTCTCTTCCCCTTCATCTTCCATCCCTCCTTCCACTTCGTTATGACTCTCTCTCTCCCTCCCTCTCTCCCTCACCCTACCTCCCGCTGGGAAAACAGGCTGAGATAGTAGCTTAAAAGTGTATAATGGTGTGAGAGAAAATACAAATGAAAATTATGGAGACAGTGCGCAGAATGAAAAGAAAGCCTGTTAATAGCTGACGAAAAGACAACCAAAACTCGGTGTGAGACTTAACATAACTTGCCAGCCTTCAGTCAATGACCAAACAAACTCTCGCCAAACTCTCCTACAAGGTCTTCTGGCTGCGAGATCGATGAGGGACTCGGCAAGCCATGGGAGAAAGTTAATGTCTGACCATCCCGAGACTTGCAGAGTGCTACGGAACGCCAAGTATGTACGACGGCAGATTTCCAATTCCTGGTAGAAAGACTATACTTATTTGTAGCGCGCGGCAAACTGTATCGGCAGTGCCTTAGGCAGCTCTCGTGCTGGAAAAGCGCTATACAAAATAAATAAATCGTTGGATTAGATTTTGATTAAGCCTCAGCATTTTCTTCCGATAAATGGTTTGTCAGCAGTGTATGGCTGGCTGAACTTTCCGTGGCTCCTGCTTCGCCTGTCCAGAACCACAAAGAGTGCAGTACGGAGCGCTGGGCGGTTGTTTGGGTATTATGGGTAACGGCTGGGGTGGTGTTGTTGACGTGGGTATGGCAATGGCCTGGGATGAAGACCGCTAGTCCTAAATTGTCCCAAATTTCATGGCCTCATTTTGTATCTCCTCAGTTTCCCTCGTCCTCCGTGAAAGCCCATAATAGCTCAGAACGCTTGGCCTGCATTGGGGACGTTGGCTATTGTCAATACCCGTTTGCGGAGTTCCCCCTTCCTCATCGCTGTATCAGAGATGAGTCATTTGACTTGTGACAGTAAGTCTCCAATACTGTCCACTCACCTCTCCCACCATAACATAAGGCAGTGAAAGTTACGTAGCTCACAACCAATGTATGTTGATTGAACGTTGTTATCTAGTGCTTTTCCAGCTAGAGGATCTACCTCAAACCACCCAGTGTGCTGTGTTGTTGCCCGGCTTCATTGAAGGTTCACCTTATGCTGGTGCAGCAAGTGAAACCGAATTACGTTATTCTACAAGTACAGTCCTTCCAATTAAAATCAGGTCAGTGACAAACCAATCTCATGCTTGTTGAACTTTCTACTCCGTGTCGATGAAAGCCTCAAGCTAAACATAAGCTCTACAAGTTGACTCTTATTTCTGTTGCATCATTCGATTTGAAAATGACCTCAAACAACTCTGGATTGTTTTAAGAACTCGTACATTTACGACATTTCGTACTTATTGATTCCGTCATTACAAGTGTATTTGGATTAGGCCTTTTACAATTCCCCAGTGCAAAGGATCTTCTTCACCACAAACAAATGTTTTTATAAACATGTTATTGTTGTTTTATAAACTTGTCGTGTGATCCTGAAATCAGATTTTATTTTATTCGACTGCATCTCTCTGTCTTTGTGTGTGTGTGTGTGTGTGTGTGTGTGTGTGTGTGTGTGTGTGTGTGAGAGAGAGAGAGAGAGAGTGTGCGTGTGTATGTGTGTGATGAAAATACCATCCATTTCAAGATGTCTGATTGATCATACTTTCGAACTCCGTGCGATATATACTGTGACCTTTGACCCCTTAAGTTCTGAAAGGAGCCACTTGTGCGTCCTTGGTGTGTCCTAGGTGTGTAAGGTAAGGTAGGGTCTATAGTATCAAAGAATCTCCCTATCTGCACTCCGATTCCGAACAACGTTGTTATGGACCTCCGACGTCTTTGGTCTCTGCCTTGCCCATTCCCGACCACCACCCCCCCTCCCCCTCACCCCACGGTTAAGGAAATTTGTACATTGAAATTATTTGTAGTGTTGTTTCCTGAGGACAGAGACACAATCATGAAACGAACTCAACACGTTCAAGTTTTGCCTGATTTTGAATGCTCCCAGCACTAATTTGTTTACTCGGGAAGATTTAAGAGCCGCCGGTACCGACCGAGTGACTTTTAGAATATAGTGATGAGGTGTGCCTGGGGACATTCTAGCACTGCCTACAGTCACTACCGCCTGTTATTAATAATTCATGTAGTGATTGATATTCCTAATAATTCACACCATCGAAATTTCTGCGGGACAATATTTACAGCCAAGAAAACAAATGGATACAGAAACTTAAAGAACCCCAATTTGGACACAGACAAGCCATAATAATACCATATACATTTCCTAGCTAAGCTCTTCTTTGCATAGGCAAAACACACGAAGCAGAACACAACACAATGCTTCCTGACAGTTCTAGAACTCCAAAAATGAATGATGTTAGGAAAGAGACCAAAAGAAGTAGCAATAATAATAGGTGAGGAAAACATTTAACTTGCCAGCAGCAAGTTTGTATATCGCGAGTTTCGCGCTTCGTTTTCACCAAACTTCACCAAACATCAAACTAGAATCGCTGCATCGGCGCGTCATTGTTACTGCATCAGTAGATGTTTATATCGCTACATGGTACGATTGGTGAAAGTGTGTGCCATTACATTGGGAATGGGGAAGGTAAGGTCCAACTCTCCTTCTGTTACACGCCCGATGCTTGAATCTTGATAAGTGTAACTCGAATTCGTTTATCCACGCAGCCTGTTCACTCAGCAACAAGGCAGGTGTCGTCGTGTAAAGTTTTCCAACTTTATTCAGCAAACGTCATCAATTGCATACTCTCCGAAAATCACTTCAAAGATCATCATCAAAAATCATCACAAACCTCTATCAATCACTCTTAATCAATTACTCCTATAAGCAGACAGCGCGTTACTATTATAGTCTCTCTGCAATCGAGAAAAAGTTCGAACATTCCAGCATGAAGCAATAACACCCAATCAAATTAAAACTCGTCACCGGAAGTATGCACTGGCTTACGTCATATAACCTTATTTAGGATAGAAGAATCGCCCAGCTATCACGAGACCCATCGCGAAGCTTCTGTCGATAGTAAACAAGTAATTCTAGAAAATTCCCAACAGTATCTATTCTACCGACGAAAATTATCAACATTATACAAACTTCTTCTAGCGACAACGCAAAATCAAATCAAAGGTAAAAACAATCTATTATTGCATGCTTTGCAAAATAAAATGATCAGATCTATCGTGCGCGTCTCAAACGTAACAACCGCTCATTGTTTAAGGTGGCGTTGTGTAGCGGCTGCAGTACTGTCGTGGAGAAAGCTGTCCCAAGCTTCAACCTCCGGGGTAGAGGAAAGGTTTTCCAGCGCGCCAGTGATCGGCATAGAGGGTCACTGAGGCGTGGAAAAGCACTCCGTCATCATCCACAACTTTGACAAGAACCTGTTCTCCCTGCCCTTGTCATATTAGACCATCCTTTGTGCTATGGGCTCGCCTCTGTTCGCTCTAACGCCTCCTGCTTTATATCAGCCACAAAAAGATCGATATACACGCTTTTATTAACAACTAATACGCGTGCCTCACTTGAGAACTACTATTACTTATAGGAGCGCGCTTTGATTACCCATAGGTTAGTGGACTACTCATTGTGATAGTGGAGTTCAGGTGTGTCTGCGCTGGTTCCTTCTGTTTCCTATGTTCGTTCTATTTCCTCCTGATTTCTATCATCAGTTCGGTCCACAAACATGCCTCTATTGAAAAACTAATGTTTTCCCTCGTTAACAGGCTGAAAAAACGGAAACTCCGATGGTATGGCCACGTCACCAGATCATCAGGTCTTGCAAAGACCATCCTGCAAGGCACAGTGCAAGGAGGTAGAAGAAGAGGGAGACCGAAAAAGATGTGGGAGGACAACATTCGAGAATGGACTGGTTTGACACTGAGCGAAACAATCAGGGTTGCTGAGGACAGGGAAAGATGGAGTATGCTGGTTAAACGATCATCTGTGGTGCCCCTACGACCTCCGAGTTACGGGATAGGATAGGATAGGAACAGGCTGTTGTACAGGGTGGCTGAAAAGTAAGTCCCTATTGAAGATTACTGTCAACGTGTGTAAACAGTATACTGCCTTTACATGACTTAACATGTGATCTGAGCAGCGCACAATGGTCTGCGTAGATTACTATGGCCTCAACAGAATTTGTACCACAGAAATAGCTCTTGAAGTTGAAAACTGTTCTGATATAATAAAAGCTATAATTCACTCAAAATGGGTATTGTTTATGTATGCTCTGCGCACTTGAGCGCTTTTTGAGGGCTTGTGCCAAGGGTTAGTATAACAGAGACTGATGATGATGAAATGCGTGACTGCATTTACGCCAAGTGCAATACACACATCACACTAAAGTCCCAGGTACCACGAGCCGTACTTAACATGTCAAACTAATAACAATGAATTTTTTTAATTGTTTTTTGTTGTTATTTTGTTGTTTTTTTTTCCTGATCGGGTTTAGTGTAGTTTTCAGCGCGTTTGTCATATCATAACATGATACATTATTCTGCTCTCTATAATGTCAATATCATAGTTTGTTAGGTGCTTGTAAAAACGATAGCTTGTTGGGTATTGTGCCCTTTTTGTAACATAAAATGCTGCACATAACATGATAAATATTTTCTGCTCTGTATAATGTCAATATCATAGATTGTTAGATGCTTGTAAAAACGATAGCTTGTTGGCCATTGTTGTGCCCTTTTTGTAATACAAAATGCTGCACATAATCTTCAACAATAAACTACAGTTACTCTGCCCACGTTTTATAGATTACGGTCTATCAGTGACATTAAAACACCAGTACTTGTTCTCCTGTCAAAATTATACCCCCTCCCCCCCCAATTTGTTTAATGTATTATACACATTCCCCTCAAAAGGCAATAGTTTGGCCAGCTCATCCATTAGACCTACATGCCAAAGTTTAGGTACCAGATGGCCTCGCTTAACTGTGCGTTTTAAAATAATACAGGATATGAATTTTTAAGAGGTCGCAGGACGTTGTTCCAAATAGAAGATACCGTCACTTTCGCAGTAGCTTCAGTGTATTTTTAGTGCTGAGACTACGAGGGAAGAGAAGCCACACAATACAAGTGCATGTATACGTCATGCATTGTCCTCCATCCTATAGCGCTGTTGCAAAACTAGTGCAGATAGAGTTATCCGTCCCTGCCTTCACCTATGCCAAGGACACCGGCTAGTTCCGGTTGAGTATTAAGCATGGCCGAACATAGACGGAAGACTTGTGGCGGAGGAAAACAGTATTGCGTTTGCTGCCCTAATTTCGCAGGAAAAGTAATTGAAGGGCGCATTGTCAAGTTACACATATTACCAGCTAACAAAACACTGAAACGACTGTGGGAACAACGTTTGCGACTGATTCGGAAAGATTACAACAATGTAAAATAATAAGACATAATTGCAGTTGCTTCACTGAATTAAAAACAAAAATTATTCTACTGTATAATAATGTTATCTTCTAGATAAACTGAAACATTAACATTTCTCAATTAAAAAATTAAAGCAAAGAAAAAGAAAGAGACTTCGAATTTCTCGTGAATGTAGGTCACTGACAAACGAATTAGGCCTACTGAACAAACAAATCAGCAATCAATGTTTAGGCAGTTATTGTTAAATTTACTTTTACAATTTTAATAAATGATTTATCACGATTTTGGCTGAAGACAGCTAGTTATTTGGTTGAGATTACTTATGACAGTGTTCCTTGGGCTTGGAGCTGACAAGACACGCTTACACAGTAACACACGAGGAGGCACTGTGGTCTAATGGTAGTGCTTCGGCTTGTGGATCTGAAGGTCCCGGGTTCGAGCCCTGGCCGAGCCATTGTGTTGTGTCCCTGGGAAAGACACTTTACTCCTGTTTTCCTACTCCTTCGGATGAGAGTATAAACAGAGGTGTAGTCTGTGTCGCATACATTCCATCATAACGGACTTTAAAGATCCTGACGCTCATGTCCTAGACGAGTGAGTGCCGGTAACAAGAAAACACTTGGTAAAAGTAAAAAGTGCCATAATAATCAAAATTGATTGTGGGCATCTACGGAAGAAGAAGACACACTACACAGCACAGTACATCGATTCGATTAATCAACGCAAAATTACTATTATATTTACTTGTGAAAAGTTACGCCTCGTTTTCTATCACGTTGTGGTCTGTTCGTACATCCATATGCACAGCAAGCAGCCATCCTGAGTAAAATTTGAACGATTGTACAAGAGAAATATAATTTATATAACCCTCTATCTTTCTTGCTTCAACCGGAACTAGCCGAACCCAAGGGCCGCAACCGATCCGCCACTTTCGCTTTCATTATGAAACAGCGGTATTGAGGCAGGATTTGTATATTAATAAAAATAATAAATTTTCTCAAGCAATGGAAACAGTATGAAATCCTTATTTAAATCAGGGGTGATGGATACTGAATACTGGACAAACCTTTTTTTTTCCAAGAATGTCGCTGATAGGTGGCTGATGGGAGTGTACAAGAATGTCGCTGATAGGTGGCTGATGGAAGTGTACAAGAATGTCGCTGATAGGTGGCTGATGGGAGTGTACAAGAATGTCGCTGATAGGTGGCTGATGGAAGTGTACAAGAATGTCGCTGACAGGTGGCTGATGGGAGTGTACAAGAATGTCGCTGATAGGTGGCTGATGGAAGTGTACAAGAATGTCGCTGATAGGTGGCTGAAGGAAGTGTACAAGAATGTCGCTGATAGCTGGCTGATGGGAGTGTACACCGAGGTCTAGACTGTGCACATATACATTTCATCTCATGGAGTTGAACAATCCTGACGCTGATTTCCTAGACGGGTGAGTGCCAGTTACTCCAACACCCCATTAAGCGCTAGGTGTCTCCCCTCTCTCCCCCAACCCCCGCAGTTCTGGTGGCTCAGGATTGTGCAAGCTGCCTGGGACGTTTGCTCATCGCTTAATGGCCTGTTTAAACTGGAAGATTCGTGGAGGTTCCTAAACATTTTTGTTGTCGAGGTTCTCAGACCCTGAACCTAGGTTCCTGAACCTTTTTTTTTCGACATGGATTAAAAAGTTCAACAAGCATGATGAGATTGGTAGTCACTGACCCCATTTTAACTTGAAGGACTGCCACTTGCAGAATAACGTCATTCAGTTTATCTTGATGCACCAGCAGCAAAAAAACCACCACACGTAATTTTGGTTGTCCAGGCGGCAGCTTCTGTATTTTCAACGGCGGAAGGGATTTCATACTCAGAGTAAAGACCTAAGCAAACCAAGCACAAAAAGCAGACGAGCAAAAAAAATGAAAGAGTGAGGACTGAAGTAAAAGTTGTCTGATTGGCTACTTCATCACGGACAGCCAATCGTAGTATCTTATGCATAAAACGATCGGCAAGTGTTGCTATGCCACAATGAGGTGACATTTACTACAGTAGTTTAACAGTTCTCCGCCACAGACGTGGTACAGTGGTGTGCGCTCATTGACGATAATCCGATGCGCATTTCCTAGCGCGATGAACCGATGGCTGAGGGCGCGTAAATAAATCAAGACTCGCGTTGGTGTATTTGTTTTCAATACTGGAATTGTAGTTGCGCGGTTGATGGTAAGCAAAGCGGGCGCGGAGGATGGGGCCCGGGTTGGAGCTGGACATAGAGAACAGAGAATGAGGTGGACACAGAGAATGAGGTGGACACAGAGGAGAGAGTTTTAGGCCTTTATGTTTTTAATTTTGTAGTAAAACCAAAACGTACACTGATAAGCATACTCCAAATTTACTAAAAGTGCGGAGGGCACAGCCTAAACAAAGCGGCCAGCAGGGGCGTGAAAAGAAAACAAGGCTGGTTGCCCAAAGACAGCTTGTTCTATTCTGGCTCACACACTGCACACTGTTTACCATGTTGGTCAGCCTATCTGCAGGGACACACAGAGGCGCGGTTAATACTCTGTACACGTCCTTCACTCTTGACGTCACTTTACCCTTCAACCATCCATCACCCTTTCTTCTCCTTCTTTTTCTCCGTCTTCTTTCTTAATATCTGTATCCTTGTCAATAAAATCTCTGCAGCTTCTTCTGTATCCTTGTCAATAAAATCTCTGCAGCTTCTTCTGTATCCTTGTCAATAAAATCTCTGCAGCTTCTTCTTCTTGTTTCTTTGTTGCTTTTCTACTTTTTGTTTGCTTGTTGGTGGGGTGGGTTGGTTGGTTGGATGGTTGGTTTGTTTGGTTGGATGGTTTGTTTGTTAAAGCGCTTCGTGGTGACGGAGAACCAGAGTAAATAGCAAATGAAGGACATTAAAGTCAGCAGACTGACAATATTCTCAAAACGTTTTTTTCACCAAGAGGAGGGAGGAGGTGGAAGGAAAAAAGATATAAATAATGAAATGAGAAGAAGTTTCAGACATGTTATTCACAAGGAAACAGATTTTAGGCAGGAATCCAATCTTATAACCGCTTCTCCTAGCATTCACACTCACAAACTCCGACATTTAGGTATACATGCCAACGACAAGAAGAAGAAGAAGAAGAAATAATAATAATAATAATAATAATAATAATAATAATAATAATAATAATAATAATAATAATAATAATTTTATAAAAGATACTATCACGCACATTTTCTTCAATCGAATTCAAAACGCAGCTTATGGTCATGCCACACGAGCGTCAAATCTTGAATCCAATTCATGAAATCACTACAAAATCCCGTGATTGTCGTGTGACACTCTGTGCATCGCGAATCCAGATTCTTTGAATTGGCTCCGATTGCCGACTTTCAACATGTTCTAATTCCGCGAGTCTCGATTGTGTGATTCGGACCTTTTGGCCAATGAGAAGCAGAATACGAATCACGTGATCACAACACACGTACAGCAAAACTTCAAGACCAATAACCCTCAAGTTTGACTCGATGTGCGACTTTCGTGTGGGACTGCGCGATTCAAGTCAAAATGAAATTCCGACTTCGAAGTCGAAAATTGCTCCGATTCGCGTCAAGTCCAGTAGATTTGACGCTCGTGTGGCATGGGCTTTACAGAAGTCTCAATATAACTCAATTTTTATTTTTGAAATTTTAAATTGACCGCATCCAATACCATTATTGAATGGAGCGAGAAAA
This sequence comes from Oncomelania hupensis, assembly GCA_036898135.1. Taxonomy (NCBI): domain Eukaryota; kingdom Metazoa; phylum Mollusca; class Gastropoda; order Littorinimorpha; family Pomatiopsidae; genus Oncomelania; species Oncomelania hupensis. Next base: position 3,223,789 of record CM072518.1, read on the forward strand.
CCGGAGTACTTGGAGAAAACCCTGGGTGTCCTGAAAAGTCTGGTACCTAAGTCACCTAAGTCTATCCCATGCAAGGTTCAAACCCGCCCCCCTTCGGCGTAGGAGACCACCTCTCTATCCACTGAGCTAACGAAGAAGAAAGAAGAAGAAGAAGACGTGGATGAAGCACCCGATACACATTGGTCGAAGGCTACTAGAAGCATGCTGTAGTAGTCGCCTCAACAGGCCATAAAGCATGCTCTCATGCTTCAGAGCACTGCTTCCTATACGCTTCAAGCCCTAGGAGCATTGACCAATGAACTCATGGAAATAGAAAATGTAAGTTTCGTCTCCTCTAGGGGACGAATTAGGTCAAACTGTATTAGTTTCTAGGTCAACTGTCTTTTACGAACCGTTTGACAATGTTTTTGAACCGTTTGTTGACGTCGGATAGTGTCCTCACTTGGTTTCACACAATTTAAGAATCCAACAAGGCAATTGGGTTTTTGAGACGGAAAGAGCGGAATTTTGTAGAGCAACATTCTGTATATATTTACAGTGAAATTGCGCTTTTTCCGTCACTATAGAGCATGAAGCGTATAGTAAGCAGTGCTCTGAAGCATGAGAGCATGCTTTATCGCCTGTTGAGGCGACTACTAAAGCATGCTTCTGGCAGCCTTCGACCAATGTGTACCGGGTGGAAGAAGAAGAAGAAGAAGAAGAAGAAGAAGAAGAAGAAGAAGAAGAAGAAGAAGAAGAAGACGTGGAAGAAGAAGAAGAAGAAGAAGAAGAAGAAGAAGAAGAAGAAGAAGAAGAAGAAGAAGAAGGAAGAAGAAGGAAAAAAGGAGGGAAGGTAGGAAGGAAGAAAGGAAGTAGTGTCTTGATCCAGTTGCTGATGACTGATGGGTAATATCAGTAAGTGGAGTTGTGTAACCGATGCTGGCAGGAACAACAAGATGGATGTGAAGGGTGAGGAATTACTGATTATTTATTTACTCCCTCCTACGCTCCTCTCTTATTTTCTGTTGATTTTCTTATGAGTGGGTGATGAACGACAACAGTTAACCAGCAGTTAACTACAACCTGGACATGGCTAAGCATAATAAGAATGTGATGAACGACAACAGTTAACCAGCAGTTAACAACAACCTGGACATGGCTAAGCATAATAAGAATGTGATGAACGACAACAGTTAACCAGCAGTTAACAACAACCTGGACATGGCTAAGCATAATAAGAATGTGATGAACGACAACAGTTAACCAGCAGTTAACAACAACCTGGACATGGCTAAGCATAATAAGAATGTGATGAACGACAACAGTTAACCAGCAGTTAACAACAACCTGGACATGGCTAAGCATAATAAGAATGTGATGAACGACAACAGTTAACCAGCAGTTAACAACAACCTGGACATGGCTAAGCATAATAAGAATGTGATGAACGACAACAGTTAACCAGCAGTTAACAACAACCTGGAAATGGCTAAGCATAATATGAATGTGATGAACGACAACAGTTACCCAGCAGTTAACAACAACCTGGAAATGGCTAAGCATAATAACAATAATAACCGTCCCCACTCCTCCACATGCATCCCCTAAATCATCAAGCCACACTAAATCACAGTGGGGATTTTTTTAAAATTATAAACATCGATAAGTCACAGTCAGACAGAAAAAGAGGTGGGAGGACAACATTCGAGAATGGACTAGCTTCACTCTGAGCGAAGCCATGAGGGTGGTTGTAGACAGGGAAAGATGGAGTACAGTGGTTAAACGATCATCTGTGGTGCCCCAACGACAATCGAGTTACGGGATAGGATAGGATAGGATAGGAAGCCATAGACCCCTGTCACGACATGCTAACAACAGAGAGAGGAGCACACATGTTAGGCATGCATCATCCTACCCACCAACATTCCGTCACAATTAGGTTCCACGTAAACGTCAGATATACAAGATAGTATAATTGCAGAAAGCTAATAAATCCAAATTCTTTCGATGAGATCACTCTTGTGTGTGTGTAATCAGCTGAAAGATACCTTGGTCTCCTCTGATAAAATCACGGCGCCATTTTAGCAAAGAGGTCTTGATGCATGCATCAAGCGTCAACCTATACTACATGCACACAATACTCTCATAAAGTAATTTGCATGGAAAACCCATTTTATGCAAAGTTTGCGCTCAGTACCGCAGGAAATTTACGCTTTTATGTATAATGTGATAGTTGGACAATAAAGATGTATGGTGTTGTATTTATTGTATGTATTGTATTGTTTCGAGTTACGGGATACGTATTGCATTATTTTTATTGTACGAATTGTATTGTTTCTCAGAATAATCTGCTAGAAATACCTACAGCACCAACAACCACCTATATCATGTTTTCGTAGACTTCAAGAAGGCGTTTGACAGAGTCTGGCATGCTGCTCTGTAGGCAACCATGAGAGTGTACAACATCAGCCCTAAAATTATTGAAGTCATCAAAAGCCTGTACGACAAGGCTACCAGTGCAGTCCTCTACAACAGCGCCATCGGAAACTGGTTCAGAACCACAATCGGTGTGCGTCAGGGATGCATACTCTCTCCAACATCTTCCTAGAACGCATCATGTCAGATGCCCTTGCAGATCACGAAGGCACAGTCAGCACAGGGGGAAGAGCAATCTCCAACCTTCGTTTTGCGGATGACATTGATGGATTGGCTGGAGAGGAACAAGAACTTGAACAGCTGGTACAGAGGCTTTACACCACCTCCAGAGCCTATGGAATGGAAATAAGTGCAGAGAAGACCAAAATGATGACCAACAACACCAATGGCATCAACATGGACATCAAAGTACAAGGCCAATCCCTCAACATAGTGCATAGCTTCAAATATTTAGGAGCCATTGTATCAGACGATGGGTCCCGACAGGAAGTCCTCTCCAGGATCGCACAAACAACTGCTGCCCTGACGAGGTTGAAGCCAATTTGGAAAGACATGACCATCAGTCTACATTCCAAGGTAAGGCTGTTGCGCTCCCTTGTCATCACCATCTTCTTATATGCTTGCGAAACATGGACCCTCACAGCAGATCTACAACGAAGAATACAAAGAATGGAGATAAGGTGCTACAGAAGATTTCTGGGCATTGCCTATACCCAGCACATCACCAACAACGAAGTCCGACAGATCATCATACAAGCCATTGGACAACACGATGACATGCTCACAGTGGTGAAAAAACGGAAACTCCGATGGTATGGCCACG
>CM072518.1:3232026-3282026 GCA_036898135.1 Oncomelania hupensis
TGATGAACAAATATGCTCAAAGAAGAAGAAGAAGAAGAAGAAGAAGAAGAAGATGATGATGATGATGATGATGATGATGATGATGATGATGATGATGATGATGATGATGATGATGACGAAGAAGAAGATGGTGATGGTGATGAAGATGATAATGATAATGACGAAGACGGCCCGACACTTTTGGAGCTGCTGAAAATGATTGATAAGCTGCATGTTTTACAGGCTAATTAAGCCACCGTTAATTATGTACGTTATTCCTGCGAGTCTTGTGAATGATGTAGTTGCACGATTTCCTTTACTCCAACACTTTTATGTCCCTAACTCATGTACCACGACATAGTGCTTTAACATCTCTCTCTCTCTCTCTCTCTCTCTCTCTCTCTCTCTCTCTCGCTCTCTCTCTCTCTGGATAAGTGGGGTAGAGATTGGTAGAGGGTAACTCCTTCCTAAAATGCGTACAATAACTGTGAAGCTTGGAACCATCCTATTCTCTAGCCATAGATCATAATTATGACCGTGTCACTCCTACCCCATCGTCAGAAAGGCTAACTATCCCAATTCTGTCAGACATTCACAGCACAAAACGTGTTTTTTTTTTCGTAACACAAGATAAATAGTCTCTGTCAGACTTTCAAATCACACATTGAAACACTACCCAAAACAAGGGATTTAATTCAAAGTCCACAAATCTTTTTACCACTTACCGCTTAAAAAGTAGTGATGTCTACAACAGTAAAACAAGTATAGTTTAATCTGTACCAGTTCAATCCGTTGACGCCCTCACCATTATCTGTAACAAGATCTGGCAGAGTGGGGAGTGGCCTACACCATGGACCCAGTCGCTTGTTATTATCAAAAAAGGTAACCTTCAAGAGTTAAAATTACCGCACCATTAGCCTAATCAGCCATCCCAGCAAAGTCCTCCTGAAAATAATACTCAACAGATTGAAACCCCAAGATGAACAACTCATAGCTGAAGGACAAGCAGGTTTCAGGGCAGGGCGAAGCACCACTGAACAGATTTTCAACCTCAGAATAATCTGCGAGGAGAAATATCTACAGCACCAACAACATCTATATTTTGTGTTTGTAGACTTCAAGAAAGCGTTTGACCGAGTCTAGCATGCAGCTCTGTGGGCAACTATGAGAGTGTACAACATCAGCCCTAACATTATTGAAGTCATCTAAAACCTGTATGACAAGGCTACCAGTGCAGTCCTCCACAACAGTGCCATCGGAAACTGGTTCAAAACAACAATCGGTGTCCGTCAAGGATGCCTACTCTGTCCAACACTCTTTAATATCTTCCTAGAGCGCATCATGTTAGATGCCCTTGAAGATCAGAAGGCAAAGTCAGCATAGGGGGTAGAGCGGTCTCCAACCTCCGTTTTGCGGATGACATTGATGGATTGGCTGGAGAGGAACAAGAACTTGTACAGCTGATACAGAGGCTTGACACCGCCTCCAGAGCCTATGTCATGAAAATAAGTGCAGAGAAGACCAAAATGATGACCAACAACACCAATGTAATCAACACGGAAATCAAAGCCCAAGGCCAATCCCTCAACACAATGCATAGCTTCAAATATTTAGGAGCCATTGTACCCAGGATCGCACAAACAACTGCTGCCCTGACAAGGTTGAAGCCCATTTGGAAAGACAGCACCATCAGTCTACATTTTAAGGTTAGGCTCCTGCGCTCCCTTGTCATCTCCATCTTCCTATACGCTTGCGAAACATGGACCCTCACAGCAGATCTACAACGAAGAATACGAAGCATGGAGAAGACTTCTGGGCATTTCTATACCCAGCATATCACCAACGACGAAGTCCGACAGACGTACACACAAGCCATTGGACAACACGATGACATGCTCACAGTGGTGATGAAACCGGAATTCCGATGGTATGGCCATGTCACCAGAGCATCAGGCCTTGCAAAACCCATCCTGCAAGGCAAAATGCAAGGTGGCCGAAGAAGAGGGAGACAGAAAAATAGGTGGGAGGACAACATTCGAGAATGGACTGGCTTGACACTGAGCGAAGCCATGAGGGTTGTTGAGGACAGAGAAAGATGTTGTACGCTGGTTAAACGATCATCTTTGGTGCCCCAACGACCCTCGAGTTATGGGATAGGAGAGGATAGGATATATTTAGGCCTACTAAAATCCCGAAATTTCGTGGCTGTTAAAGCAGGTGTTTGCTGTGATATCTGTTTACAAGACAGTAATAGAAAGATGCTTATCTCCCCGTTAAAGACGTATCAAATAGATATCTAAGACATATTATACCTGCCTTCAAAGTCTATCATTGCCATCTTTATGTGTGGATTCCAGCTGCGCAGCCTGAAGAACAAGATGGCAAGCCATCCAAAGGTATTTCCAAACAATCACACAGGTATTAAAAACTGTATTAAAAGTCACTGGTAAAGGTTCAGCCAATGTTATTACTGTTGTTGTTGTTGTTGTTGTTGTTGTTGTTGTTGTAGTATAGATATAGCACAAAACGTATTTAGCAAAGATTTGACCCCTCGACCTTGCCCTTTGAGGTAGTGCAAGTATGATGGCACAGAAGGACGGGCACTAATCTAGGTTATGTTTTTATGAAGTTTGGCCAAAATCCGATCAGTGGTTCTTGGATATAGCGCGCGAGCGGCTGGCAGACCGACATTTGACTGGTTCTGATTCCCGACTATTTCAAAGTATTTCTCCATAATAGCATATCTGAAAACACCAAATGGAATCCCATTGGAACACACCTGTCGGTCATAGACATTATGATGGAAATTACGCACAACAACGTTCTTTCACCTGAAGTTTCGCACCAACTATTTTTAGACCCAGGCGAAGTTTATTTTTCTTTCCCGTTTGTTTATTTTCTTTTTCAGTCTCTGCAGTTCAGGCTCAAAGCTGTTTATTTGGGTAGTCTTCAATCAGTTGCCTTCTCCTTGGGTAAATACTTATTCTTATCTCTTCCTTCCCCTTCTTAGATTATCATCTTATTATTATTCTTCATCATCTATCTATCTATCTATCTATCTATCTATCTATCTATCTATCTATCTATCTATCTATCTATCTATCTATCTATCTATCTATCTATCTATCTATCTATCTATCTATCTATCTATCTATCGAACTAGTTCTTCATCTGCGGCCCTGACAAGGTTGAAGCCCATGAGAAAGACAGGACCATCAGTCTACATTCCAAGGTAAGGCTGCTGCGCTTCCTCCTCATCTCCATCTTTCTTAACGCTTGCAAAACATGGACCCTCACAGCATATCTCCAACGAAGAATACAAAGCATGGAGATGATGTGCTACAGAAGACGTATTATCGTTTCCTATACTCCGCACATCACCAACGACGAAGTCTGACAAGCCATTGGGCAACACGACATGCTCACAGTGGTGAAGAAAGGGAAACTCGGATGGTATGGCCAGCCCACCAGATCATAAGGCCTTGCAAAGATCATCCTGCAAGGCACAGTGCAAGGAGGCAGCAGAAGAGGGAGACAGAAAAATAGGTGGGAGGACAACATTCGAAGCCATGAGGGTTGCTGAGGTCAGAGAAAGATGGAGTACGCTGGTTAAACGATAATCTGCGGTGCCCCAACGACCTTCGAGTTATGGGATAGGATAGGATAGCCTTTCTAATTATCTTCCTTTTGTTTTTCGTTCATTTGCTCGTTCTTTCTTTCTTTCTTCCTTCCTTTCTAAAAAAAATATGGAAATACCACACAAATGCTTGTTAAATATTTGGGAGATATTCTTGTAATTCCTTTCCCCACTTTTCCACAACAACAAGAGAAAATGAGGTAGGAAGCAACAATAAAATAAAAATAATAATAATAATAATAATAATAATAATAATAATAATAATAATAATAATAATAATAATAATAATAATAATCATGACTGCCAAAACATGTTTTGACGTCATAGCCTAAGTTTTTTTTCTTTATAATTCTTCTTCAACATTTCTTATTTATTTAATACATACTTCCCTTTCTCATTTCTATTATAATTCGTTCATCCTTTATAATCTTTCAACAGGAATTCTGATCAAGTTCTTATATTCTTCATTCTATCATCTGCTTTTTGTTTGGTTGCTATTGGTGAAAATGTAGTGTCACTTGTTGATTTTAAATGTGACAACATATGATATGCAGTTATTACATTTAATTGAAAAGACGCGTATGGTTATGTGTTAGTCAATGAGTGTGAGTCAATCAATTATTTAATGCCCTTATCGTATGTAAGCTTACTTATGGTATTGCAATTGTTTCCCGCTAATTCTTATGGAATTCCAATTGTAAAATATGTATTTGCATCACTTTCAGCTAAATAATCCTAATTTACAACCATATTTTGTAAATAATCATTTGTTTATCAACAATGTAAGATTTCTCTAAGTAATATATTTTCTCCGGAAATAACTTATTATTTACCTAAATATTATATTCTTTAGGTAAATAAATCATTATACAGGTAAATAAGGCATTATTGCTAAATACAAAATTATTTACCTTTATAATGCATTATTTAGCTGATTGTTTTAAATAATGTATTATTTATAAATGTTTCTAAAAAATTTTTTGTTTACCTATAAAATGCATTATTTTGCAAAATTTGCTAAACAGAGTATTATTTTGAACATCTTGTTAATTAATGCATTATTTAGGTAAACAATTCTTGTTTAGTGACAGCAATTTTCATTATTTAAGGTATTCCAGGATTCGCTTAAAAACTTGGTTTTTATAATTTGACTGCTTTCTATAATTAAATGCAAGGCCTTTCCAAAGATTGTGTATCCAAAATTTGTGTTAATTATTTATTTTTCAAAACAAATTACTTCACAAATTCGAAGATAACAACTTTCCGAACAGAAACGGAAGGTCAATGTCATTTTTTTGTTCAGGAGTGTTCAGTTTTTAAGTATCTCGCCAGAAAAAAAAAAGCTTTATTGTTGCATTTATGTACCCAAAACTGTGTTAAGATTAGATTGTTTTCGTTTGTTCTTTTGAGTTGAATTATGTTTTAATTTTAAACGGAAAGTTTCAACTTATTGGAAACTACCATGGATCTGCAGGTGTTACTGACATCGACAAGAAACATGGCGGAAGTTCTCTGAACCATTGATCGGATTTTGGCCAAACTTCATAAAAACATTACCTAGATTTTTTTTCCACTGGACATTACGTCCTTGCGTAATTCGTTAGCAAGCTTTTTGCCGGATTTTATTTTGTATGAAGCCGGATGTTTAAGACGAATGTATGATTACTGCGCTTTGTACTGATATTGTTCATTGGGAAAAAGCGCTACATAAATATATTTATTATTATTACTATTATTAGAAAATATGCTCCTAAATAAGGATTATTTAGCTGAGAGTTGTAAAACAAACACCCAAACATATCGTAAATAAATATTTTTCAAAGGAATTTCCATAAATCCTGCGTTCGTTAAAAGCTGCATTTTCACAGCAACGGTAAAGTAATCACCCCCACCAACCCACGTCTTCATCTCTCCTCGTTACCTCCTCCTCCTCTTCATAATCGTCATTACCATCATCATCTTCACTTTCATCATCATCGTCATCATCGCCAACATCATCATCGTCATCATCATCATCACATCATCATCACATCATCATCATCACATCATCATCATCATCCAAATCAAACACAGACATGACAAAAGGTTAGTGAAGTGTCTCTATAGGGCCTGGGGCTGTTTATCCTACCATGCTTGAATGAGTTACCGACGTTGCAGTTAGCACCAAAACAATAACTGTCACACCGCAGTTTCCAATCTCTCCTCCTCCTCCTAAATCTTTCTCTTGCTCATCAGCAGCTACGTGACTGTCGCCGCCATCATCATCAGCAGCAGCATAATCAACAGCAGCAATAGCATAATAAGCAGCATTATTTATCAGCAGCAAAAAGCAGCTACATTAATGTCATTATCATCATCATTGTCATCATCATCATCATCATTTCATCAAGGTCGTCGCTGCCGTCATCGATCGGCTGATTTTTGTTTTGTGACAACATTATTGAACTGTAATCACATTGCCTGCATGTACACGGGAGTGTTTGTGGTCGGATATGAACTGGGGTGGAGGCACCGTTTGGGAGATGGAGGCACGTGTGAGCAATTCCCATACAAGATAACCCATCCAACTGCCACCACCTTCACCACCACCATCCCATCACCAGCACTATCCTTCCAAGCCATCAACAAACATTAAATCTTCCAACCGCTGTCTACCTTATTACAACTTGCCACGGTCGGCTCTATTCTGGCTTCGAAGGAGAGAGAAACTGTTGCTACTTTGTACTGCATACGTTGGCAATTTTCAAATAAGACTTACTACTACTACTACTACTACTACTACTACTACTACTACTACTACTACTACTACTACTACTACTACTACTACTACTACTTTTCCCTAACCTACTTTGGTGGACGCGAGATACGCATGATGTGTACTCGTACACGGTCACTACGGATACTAGAAAAGTAGCTTATCATTGCGTAGCGGACGTCGCTGTCTGCAAGGCCACGTGATGGATTCTGATGACGAGCTTGCCCTAATATACTGCGGTGTAGAGGCGACGGTAATAGACTCGGCCACCTCTGCTACGCAGTATGCTTGCTACGCAGTAAGTCTGACACTTTGTTCACGCCAGTCCTACTTCCAGATCGGGGGCAGGGGAGAAGGGGTGCCCAGGCGAAAGTGCTACGCTGACACAACACAGAGGTTTCGTTTGCCCCTTATCAGCCAGCGGCAATTCACACCTAGCCAGCTACTCGTACTGCCATGATGGCACCAGGGTGTCACTGTAGTATCTGTACTGGTACCCGCCACATTGTCAACCAAACCTCTACACACTCGCACACCCTCACACACACACACAGCTGAATAGAGATGGGTCAATTATAATATTAAGCGTGCAGTTTGCAATGCGGTGGCGTAATGGTAGGTTTGGAATGGATTGTGATTTCTTTGAGGGATTTGAGAAACTATTTGAGAAGGTGCACTATAAACAGATTATTTAAGGAGTGATGATCAGACAATAATTTAGGTTAAGTTTTAACAAAAATCAACGTTTAATTCACATCAATCTTTATCATCGTCATTGTTGTTGTCGCCATCACATTTTCAGCATCATCGTTATGTTATTGTTTGGATACTTCATGAAACAGATCATCCGGCCTTGCAAAGACCATTCTACAAGGCACAGTGCAAGGAGGTAGAAGAAGAGGGAGACCGAAAAAGAGGTGGGAGGACAACATTCGAGAATGGACTGGTTTGACACTGAGCGAAGCCATCAGGGTTGCTGAGGACAGGTAAAGATGGAGTATGCTGGTTAAACGATCATCTGTGGTGCCCTTACGACCTCCGAGTTACGGGACAGGATAGGATAGGATAGGATAGGATTGGATACTTACTATTTTTGTTATGCATGACCGAAAAATATTTTACCCAATGTAAACCTTTGGATGAAAAAACGTCTCCTGTCTTATATAGCTTAGATAGGTCTTGAAGAGCCGAGAACATATTTCACCGTAACATTTCCAATAGAAGCGTTCAACAGTCGGCGGTTCAGAACTGCCCACGTCCACAATCCAGTCTAAAACGTTGTGTTAATGACATCGTCACAGACCTTCAGGAGTGGACACTGGGATGAAAGGAAGGGCCGGGGAGGGGTGGGGGAGCAGAAAGAGGATGGTCGAGGAGGAGTTTGACCAAAAAACTAAAACAAAGACAGAAGAAGACAAAATTGATGTACCATTAACAAGCAATACAATTATACTTGAACACATTGCAGCAAAGGAATTGAGCAGTTGTGGTAATGGCGGCTTTGATTGTGACGTAGTCTGTCAGCCCAGGGATCTGTATTACCACCTTGCGGAGCTAAACATCCAGCATCACCATAGCCACACTTTGCCACAATGGATTTTATAGACATGTTGAGAGCGCATAGAATATCTGGATGGGAATTATTAGGGGCAAGGAGAAGTGACGTGGGGTAACGGAAGAGGGGTGGGTGGGGTGGCAGGCAGACAGCATGACCTGACTACAGGAAGAAGCTCGAAGGAGTGTTGGAGAAAGCACCCACAGCGTTGCAGACGACGGAACAAGTGGAAACTGTATTTTTCATGCAATGTCTGCAACGTTTTGTTATGTATCGAAAACATGACGTGTAAAGACGCCCAATCTCTCTCTCTCTCTCTCTCTCTCTCTCTCTCTCTCTCTCTCTCTCTCTCTCTCTCTCTCTCTCTCTCTCTCTCTTATGTTGTCGTCTGCTGTAATTACAGAACGATTGTTTAAGGATACAGTTGATGGTCTAGTTCAGTACACACGAGTACTTATATTGTCTACAAACACTATCGGAGCAGTTGATACTACTGTACAGTGATAACAATCACTACGCCCGCATTATTGTACAATAAACTAAGGACTTCATTGACCAAACATGCCTGGCTTTGTTTTGCAAACAACATTAGGAAAACGAGCCTGCTTCAATCAAGCTGGCTGGCTGCAGGTGAAATGTGAAGAATGGATCGCTCGCTATGCGTCAATTGACTTTGATCAAGGAGAAGCGGCTGTTAATTAACAAAACACCATTTGGTGAACTGTCATTCCACTGTTTACCGTAACCCGGCTTCCTGTCTTGGAGACGTACTGCGCATGCGTGATGCGTTGGAGCTAACATAGACAGCATGGCGTACAGCACGTGAGAAAGGAAGACAGCTTTGATTGGTCTCGGCCACGTCACGTGACGATAGGGCGCTCCTTGGACAATGTGTGTTCATGCTATCGTCTGCATTATCTACGTGGAAACGGCAAAACACAATAAACATCTACTCCATGGGTCTGGTCTTCGTTAGGACGCCGTGTTGGTAATGTCATCATTGCTGGCTGCCGGTTGGGACAGCGCCGTGACCAATGGCGCAAAACAATATGACGACACCCAGCTTGAAAGAAGTGCATATGGGATCCATGCATCTTGACCTAAGCAAACTATTTTATGCTTGTTGTATATGGACATCTTGAGCAACTCAATGAGCAGTTATGTTCGCTGTAGGAGAACATTATAAAGTAGGCCTACACACGACAAATGTGTTCTCCCCAGCAGTATGCGCAGTAAAACCTTGTGACCTCTCTGAGTTAGGGTTGGGTGATCAAGTCATTATCACACCAAGCAGCCTGGGTTGGCTTTCCTCTTCAGCACAAGTACTGCAGCAACAGTGGGGCGCCACCCAAGACAAGATTATGGAACAGGGTTCACCGTCAAACTAGCATCATGAGGTGGACGTGCTCTGTTCAAATGCACTTCATTTATATATTTTGCATTGCGTCCACAGTAAGCGTATGTTTGATTGATTGATTGATTATTGCTTTAGGTCCAGCGGGTTTCTTCCGAGCCAAATCAGGACCGGACAACCCCCCGATCCGCATAAAAGATCTGTTGAAACAACCCCAGTGGGAAAATTGAATGCCCTCCACCGGCCAGTCACTTTACAATAAAGACATCCCACGCGAGGGACGGCTGAGGGTTGACCTCAACTACGCGAACTCCCCGATTACAAAAACAAAATAGAATACAAACATCATTATAAATCATCAACAAAAAAACATACATATAAAATGCCTATAGTGCTAAATAGTACATTCATAGGAAGCCCTAGTGACCACCCGGCAGAAAGCGTCCAACATTCCCAAGCTGATCCAACAGACCCCATACACAAACAAGGAGTCTTGTCCAGGAAGAGTTTTCAAGAAAAAAGGTAGGTCATTGATCTAGCGAAGAAGAATATAGTATAGCAGAGTGGTAGGACAGATCGGGAATGGGAAAGAGCAAATGAGGAAGACAGCGACAGTGGGAATTTAAAGCACTAAATTTCCAGAAAGTGGGGATACTATTTATACTGAAACCCCCGGCACTCCAACGGGGGGAACTGTTGCCGCAGTTAATTTGTCATGCCTACAAAGGCAAGACAGGTTTTCAACTGGGGCTTTCACTGTACCCTTTATAGGTTAGAACAATCTACAGTGGCAAGATTGGTAAGCGTATGTGACACTTAAAAGTATGACAATGATGATGATGATGACGATGATGATGATAATGATGATGATGATGATGATAATAATGATGATGATAATGATGATAATAATAATGATGACGATGATGATGATAATGATGATAATGATAATGATGATAATGATAATGATAATGATGATACTGGGGTTTCCTGTAGCACAGTGGGTAGAGAGCTTGCTTATTATGCCAAAGGTGGCGGATTCCAACCCCGCGTGGATTGAACTTACGGGACTGAGATGCCAGACTTTTCAGAACACCAAGGGCTTTCTCAGGGTACTCCGGTTTCCTCACTGCCTTTAATAATTGTATACTAAAAATTGATTTCTATTCCGACTTCTGTAGTAGCCGTCTCTTCAGATCGCCGTGCGGTAGCATTCTGTATTACGATGATGATGATGATGATGATGATGATGATGATGATGATGATGATGATGATGATGATGATGATGATGAAAATGACGACGATGATGATGACGATGACGATGATGACTACTTATATAGCGCATTACTCATTGTACACGCTTACGGCGCGTAAAACTACAGCCCTTCTCATTGCTAAAATCAGGGTGAGCCTAACTTGGGTTTAGTACAACCTAATGACGATAATTGGCAGCGAGGAAGGCTCCACCAAGAAGTGCCGAGCTGCATGCATCACAACAGTCCTGCACAAATCCTCTCTTAAAGATCACACTCAACAACAACGCCAAACAATGTGCATGCGTCTTTCAAAACTCCGTGAAATAACACTTATCGAGCTTGTGAATTGTGACACTCTTCAGACACCTAGTTTACAAAAGGCATTGTTCATATATCTCGCCCTCGTTATATTGTAGCATCGTGAAAACATAACATCTATACAAATGACTCATAACCATGCTTACACCTTTGGGTTGAAAAGATATTTTAAAATAAAATTAATGTTATTTACGTGCTTGTATAATATTTATTTGGTACTTCTATTTCAGGTTTCGTGTAAGGACGTCGGTTCTTGGTTTTGTTAAACGACACACTATAATGTAAACAATGATATGTTATTATTATACCCATAAATATATTTTGAAATTATTTTGACAATGAATTTCTCTTCACTGTAGACCATGTATAACTCGTATACGCGAAACAAATGTATGCAATGTATCATCTTTATAATTTTCCTTCCCATTTTATTACAGGTTTGCACTGATAACTTCCCCAACAAAACAGCACAAAAGCCATTGGACAACACAATGATATGCTCACAGTGGTGAAGAAACGGAATCTCCGATGGTATGGCCACGTCACCAGAGCATCAGGCCTTGCAAAGACCATCCTGCAAAGTACGGATCAAGGAGGCAGAAGAAAAGGGAGGCAGAAAATGAGGTGGGAGGACAGCAATCGAGAATGGACTGGCTTGACATTGTGTCACGTGGGGTTTATGGGCTCTGCACAATGGAATTATGGACCCTCACGTTTATTCGGTGGGAACTGCTAGTAAGTCACCCTATGAATTACTTTAATAAATTTATTTGTTTAGCTCGTTCTGTGTTAAGGTTGGGGTACAGAAATAGATAGAAAAATGGTAAAAGAATACTGTCACACTAGCTTTCACACGGCTATGAATCATATGTAGTCCAGCCACTTGATAACAGTTAAAATCACACATTTATTTCTTCTACTCTATACAAGATTCTCTAAGTACTAATCTAACTTAAAAAGTCTCAGTCACTGCTAATAGTTCGATCGCTGATAGTCTAGGCAGCTGTTATATCTTCCTTGGGCACTTTGCTATAATATTTCATGTAGATTTGGACTACTGTGGTCCGTTTTACAGTTTCTGAAGAGTTGGACTACTGTGGTCCTGCTATGATCAGTTTAAGTGCACTTGGGATAACACACTTAACTGGCGGGTGGTGCGGTCGAAGTCCTTCTGTGAGGTAGCTTCTGGTCCACCTTTGTCTTTGTGTAGTTGGGTTCCCTTGCCACGCTGTGGGGTCTGACAGGGAGTTTCTTCGGGTAGCTCTTGCCGTCTTGTGCGGTAGAGGATACTCCGCCAACTTGTTTCTGTGGAGTGGGGTTCACAGGATAGCTCGGGATAGCTCGGGATAGCTCGCCTGCTCGTCTGTAATATAAGAGACGAAATTCTGCACAACCCTGAATAATCGGTTTGTGCAGAGCGTCTCACTGAAAGCCAAAGTAGCCCTCAGTGATAGCTCCACATCTCTATACATAAGCGACGAACATTCTGCTACTTCCGGGTTCCACTGGAATCTCACTCTAAATTCCTATACATATATAAATATCAAACGTGGCTAACTATACACATACAGAATTAATAATATTATAAACATTCAGTGGTTCCGTACGGGATACAACATGGCGGCGCAACCGGTCGTGTTTCGCCTCGTGCTCGGCTCTTCCACGTGGTACGGCAAATTCGGATTAATAATTCACATTTATGCATAGCAAATTCCACAAACATAATTTCAACAATAATATAAATATATCACTATGAAACAGAAGGGTGTTCATTTACCTGTTTGACAAGTTCAGGCCCGTTGTGACTTGATAGAATTCTATGCTTCTAAGTCCTGCTTCCTGGTCTAAGTGTGTAGAGATTTCTCTAGCTATCTAGCTGTTCACACTTCGGTGTATTCCTCCCAACTGACCAAAACTGTGCGTGGTTTGGACCCAGTCAAACTGGCTCCAACCACTTTGCCTAAGCTCTCCCATTGGTTCCAACGGTCCGATTCAAAACTTAAGTGCTGACGTCACTGCGCTGTGTGTGTGGCTCAGGCTCGCAGTGTGCTGTAATTTAATTGCTGCTGTGTAATAGACTGACTCTCTACTATTACAAAGACTACACAATGCTAAATAGTCAACAAGCAGAGTTAAAACTAGTCCTAACGCGACAGGCTCCCTCAACTGAAAAAAGGCGATGACTACTGGATTCGACCTTTTTCTACTACAGAGCCTAGTTTAACGCTGCACTATCCTAGGGTCCTATTTACAAGCTAAGTAAGTTGCTCTACCTGAGCTGCAATGCTGTGCCAGGTAGCTATGGACTCTAGTGACAGGGTATTACTGGGCGGGGACGAATTCTGGTGCTGTGGCCCTTAGTTGTGTTGGGTGGGCGACAGCTGCTGTGTCCTCCACGAGATGGCGACTGAGGTAGTCGGCTCCGTGGTTTTCCTTGCCGGGGATGTACTCGATTTGGAATGAGTATGCCTGAAGGGTGAGTGCCCATCTCATCAGGCGAGAGTTCAAAGACTTGGAGGCTGCCAGGAACGATAGTGGTTGGTGGTCCACCTGAACTGTGAAGTGGGTCCCATACAGGTAGAGTTGGAATTTCTGTATGGCCCAGACTAGTCCAAGGCATTCCTTCTCCGACGTGGCGTAGTGGGTCTCGGCGGGTCTCAATTTTCTGCTGGCGTAGGCGACAGGGAATAGCGTCTCTGCATTCTTGGGGTCGCGCTGTAGCAGTACTGCTCCGAGGCCTAAGTCGCTGGCGTCGGTGCGAAGAACGAATGTCTGAGTCAAATCGGGTAGGTGGAGTACTGGCGCCGATGTCATTCTGTCCTTGAGTGTTTGGAATGCTGTCTCGCATTCGGCTGTCCATACGACTTTGTCCGGGGCGATTTTCCGGGTTCCATTTGTCAGTGGTACGGCGATGCTGTTGTAGTTGCGGATGAACTTCTTCCGCGATGGCGATGGCCATCCAGGTGTGTGTGCCGGGGGTCGCTGGTCGGTCCGTGTACTTCTTGAGGAGATTGATGTGGTGGTATCGGGCTCTCCCGTTCACCTCTACTTGGTAGACTGTCTTGGATTTCTTGGCAGTCACCCGGTACGGTCCTCTCCAAGCGATGTCCAGCTTGTTGGTTCCACTTGGAAGTAAGAGTAGTACTTGATCGCCGACTTGCAGTTCTCTGTCCTTCGCGTGGCGGTTGTAGTACTTCGCCTGACGGGCTCTTGCCTTCTTCAGTGCTTCACCAGCTTTCTTCCACGTTGCTTTGAGGGTTTCCTGCAGGTCTGCGACGTACTTGGTGGCACCTCTTGGTGTGTCGTCTATCTTGGCCTCCGTCCAACTTCTGCGTAGGGCTTCTAGCGGTCCTGCTAGAGGTCTGCCGAATAGCAATGTTGACGGGGTGTAGCCTGTGGCTGCATGGGGCGTTTCTCGGTATGCGAACAGTGCCGCATTCACGTAGGTGTCCCACGCTTCTGGATTGTCGTCGGCGACTTTCCTGAGTATGGTGAGAAGGGTTCCATTCAGTCTTTCTACTTGTCCGTTGCTGGCGGGGTGGTATGGTGGTGTGCGAATGTGATGAACTTGTATCAACTCGAACACGTCTTGCATCAGGCGGCCGGTGAACTGAGATCCGTTGTCCGTTCTAATGCTGTCCGGGAATCCGACTCTGGTAAAGATGGCGATGAGTGCATCTGCAATCTTCTTGGTGTCGATCGCTGGCAACGGGACTGCTTCGCACCACATCGTACATGCGTCGACGAGTGTGAGTAGAAATCTGTTCCGCTTCTTGGTCATGGGCAGTGGTCCTACTATGTCTACTGAGACTTGCTGGAATGGCACGCCGACTACTACCGATGGTCCTAAGGTAACTGGTACGGTGTGATGTCGCGGGGAATATCGTTGACATTGGTGGCAAGATTTCACGTAGCGCTTGACATCCTCCGTGATTCCTGGCCAATAGTAGTGTGCGCTGATTCTCTGCACTGTGGCTCCAATTCCCATGTGTCCGCTGAGTGGCATGCTGTGGCCTAACTCTAGTACTTGGGCTCGAAGGGTGGCTGGTAGTACTAGTTGGGTGTGATCTCCATCTCCTTGTCGATGTAGAACTCCCTGTTCCATGTAGAAGTCTCCCTTGTGCGGGGGTGTGTGCGCCTTGGGTAGCTTCTGGAAGCACTTCGCTATCGAGGTGTCTTCTTTCTGTGCTGTTTTGATCTCTTCGAGTCCTGGATTCGGAGCGAACTCGGGCTGGGGTGGTTGGGTTTTAGCTTGGGCCCTGGTTTGCACTGCAGCTATCTCTACAGTTTTAGGGGGCGTGCCTAAGAACACATACCTACAACCTAGCACTAGATCATACAGGGGTTTCTGTAAAACAGCTGCTTGGATTCGTCCTGTGACGTACCTACTCTCTACTTCGATCCAGGCTATTGGGCAAGTAGTCGTCGGTTTCGTCAAGTCTGCTCCTTGTAAGTCGACTGTCTTGTCTGTCAAGTCCGCGCGCGATACAAGAGATTCGCTAACTATCGCGTCGTATGATAGACCCGTGTCATACAGACAGTTCGCTTCTTTTCCGTTGACCTTGACCGTGTCTGTCACCGATGGGTGATCTCCGATCGTGTGTGGCTTGTTACCGCTGCTTTGAGTTAGAACTCTGTGCGCTGGCCGGCTTTCGCGCTCTTCCCTACGTTGTGCGGCCAACTTGAAACATTCTGCGGTGGAGTGATTGTTTCTGTTGCAGAACGAACAATACCGTCTCTGTTCTGCGGGACCTCTTTTCCCGAATTCCGTGTTGGGTCCTTTATTTTGCCCAGGTCTGGGGTTATTCGGCTTATTCGCGGTGCGCTCTTCCCGGTTAGGGCTTCGTTTCTGTGCCTCTTTCCCGTTAGGCTTTAGGTCTCGCCTGAAGCTCTTGGCTTCTCCGTGTGCGGCCACGTACCTATCTGCGACCTTGACCAGATCCTCCAGTCTTTCCGCGCCCTGCTCTACTGAGAATGTCCTCAGCTCGGGGGTCATGGTTTCCCGTAGCTGTTCCCATACTAACAGTTCTGTCAGTCCATCATACGTCTTAGCCGTGGCTGACTGGCTAATCCACTTATCCAGCGTTGTGGACAACCGATCCGCGAACTGCGCATAGCTCTCTCCTTTCACTCTCCGGTTGGTGCGGAACTTTTGCCGGTAGCATTCTCCTGTCAGTTCGAATCCCGTTAGGAGTGCCTCTTTTACCTTGTGATAGTCAGTCACTCTGTCAGTCGGTAGCTTACTGTAGATGTCATAAGCCTTTCCTCTAAGCCCTTGACTAAGCTTAAAAGACCAATGAGTGGGATCTAGTTTGTACTCTGTTGCTAGACGCTCAAACCTAGTCAGATAGAGATCTAGACCTTCTTCTCTCTCATTGAATGTTCCCAGTGGAAATGACATTCCTTGTACAGGGTTGGATGCTACCTCTAGCTGATCTGAGTGGGAAGGGGTTGAGGAAGAACTTGAAGCTCCTGATCCCAATCTCCTTAGCTCTAACTCATGCTGTCTTTCTTTTTCCTTTTCTTCCCTCTCTTTTTCTTTTTCTGCCCTCTCTTTTTCTTTTTCTGCCCGCTCATAATCCCACCTCCTAATTTCTGCTTCTCTCTCTGCTGCTAATGCTGCCTTCTTCTGTTCTACTTCTAATTCTAGTTTCTTCTGCTCTGCTTCTAATTCTAATTTCTTCGTTTCTCTCTCTGCCTCTAATTTCTTCTGCTCTAGTTCTAATTTCTTCTGCTCTGCTTCTAGTTCCGCTTTTCTCTGTTCTGCTTCGAGTTTCTTCGCCTCTCTCTCTGCTGCTCTCTCTGCCTTAGCTTCCTGTTTCTCTACCTCTGCATTGATATACGCAATTAGGTCTGCCCCTGCTAAGTGTAAAGCTTCTCCTAGTTCCTTGAAACGCAATCTCAAGGCCACGGGGTCCGACATTGTCAAACGTGTCTATGAACACCCTCTGAATCAAGTGGAATACCAAAACACTAGCAATATTGCAAGTCAATAAAAACAATGCAAAGACCATAAACTTCTCAATCAATAATAGAATAAAACAAGGGTCAAATGGCATACAACAGTTACTTAAGCAAAACCTGCAAAAGAACAATGCAACATACAGGCACAAAAATATTTGAAGCAAAAAAGTTTTTAACTAAAGAATAGTGCACCCAACTGATCAGTCCTTGTTACAAGTATTCTAAGTTATTCTACCTCTACTGTTATCTAATTTTATTGTACTTGGGTCCGGTTATACCCAATTCCTATTATACACAGATCCTGGCTAGGCTCGCCAATTAAAGTGTCACGTGGGGTTTATGGGCTCTGCACAATGGAATTATGGACCCTCACGTTTATTCGGTGGGAACTGCTAGTAAGTCACCCTATGAATTACTTTAATAAATTTATTTGTTTAGCTCGTTCTGTGTTAAGGTTGGGGTACAGAAATAGATAGAAAAATGGTAAAAGAATACTGTCACACTAGCTTTCACACGGCTATGAATCATATGTAGTCCAGCCACTTGATAACAGTTAAAATCACACATTTATTTCTTCTACTCTATACAAGATTCTCTAAGTACTAATCTAACTTAAAAAGTCTCAGTCACTGCTAATAGTTCGATCGCTGATAGTCTAGGCAGCTGTTATATCTTCCTTGGGCACTTTGCTATAATATTTCATGTAGATTTGGACTACTGTGGTCCGTTTTACAGTTTCTGAAGAGTTGGACTACTGTGGTCCTGCTATGATCAGTTTAAGTGCACTTGGGATAACACACTTAACTGGCGGGTGGTGCGGTCGAAGTCCTTCTGTGAGGTAGCTTCTGGTCCACCTTTGTCTTTGTGTAGTTGGGTTCCCTTGCCACGCTGTGGGGTCTGACAGGGAGTTTCTTCGGGTAGCTCTTGCCGTCTTGTGCGGTAGAGGATACTCCGCCAACTTGTTTCTGTGGAGTGGGGTTCACAGGATAGCTCGGGATAGCTCGGGATAGCTCGCCTGCTCGTCTGTAATATAAGAGACGAAATTCTGCACAACCCTGAATAATCGGTTTGTGCAGAGCGTCTCACTGAAAGCCAAAGTAGCCCTCAGTGATAGCTCCACATCTCTATACATAAGCGACGAACATTCTGCTACTTCCGGGTTCCACTGGAATCTCACTCTAAATTCCTATACATATATAAATATCAAACGTGGCTAACTATACACATACAGAATTAATAATATTATAAACATTCAGTGGTTCCGTACGGGATACAACATGGCGGCGCAACCGGTCGTGTTTCGCCTCGTGCTCGGCTCTTCCACGTGGTACGGCAAATTCGGATTAATAATTCACATTTATGCATAGCAAATTCCACAAACATAATTTCAACAATAATATAAATATATCACTATGAAACAGAAGGGTGTTCATTTACCTGTTTGACAAGTTCAGGCCCGTTGTGACTTGATAGAATTCTATGCTTCTAAGTCCTGCTTCCTGGTCTAAGTGTGTAGAGATTTCTCTAGCTATCTAGCTGTTCACACTTCGGTGTATTCCTCCCAACTGACCAAAACTGTGCGTGGTTTGGACCCAGTCAAACTGGCTCCAACCACTTTGCCTAAGCTCTCCCATTGGTTCCAACGGTCCGATTCAAAACTTAAGTGCTGACGTCACTGCGCTGTGTGTGTGGCTCAGGCTCGCAGTGTGCTGTAATTTAATTGCTGCTGTGTAATAGACTGACTCTCTACTATTACAAAGACTACACAATGCTAAATAGTCAACAAGCAGAGTTAAAACTAGTCCTAACGCGACACATTGAGCGAAGCCATGAGGGTTGCTGAGGACAGAGAAAGACGGAGTACGCTGGTTAAACGATCATCTTTAGTACCCCAACGACCTTCGAGTTACGAGATAGGATAGGATAGGATAGGATAGGATAGGTAGAATACGATACTTGATTCCGACACTAGAACCTGCAACACTATGTAGAGGCTCAGCTTGTAAGCTCTGCTATCCGAATGAGGAGTGGAGACGACGTGCAAGACTGGAGTCTCACAAAGATGGTTAAGATAGAATGAATAAAGAACCAAGACCTGTAATCCGACTGATGGCGTTTTTTAAAAATCTCTGTCTCTCTGTCTCTGTCTCTGTCTCTCTCTCTCTCTCTCTCTCTCTCTCTCTCTCTCTCTCTCTCTCTCTCTCTCTCACTCTCTCTCTCTCTCTCTCTCCCTCTCGTATCTCGACCTACTATGTTACATCACATCACCCCCTTACTCAAAGACCTTCATTGGTTGCCGGTTCCGCAGCGATGTGAGCATAAGCTGCTCTTGCTGGTTCACAAAGCAGTCAATGGTCATGCACCTGAGTATGTGACTGAACAGCTTGAGACCTATACCCCTTCTCGACCTCTTCAATCAACTTCTCAAATACGTTTGCGTGTTTCTGGCCCAAAAGAAGTAAAGGCCAAAAAATATTGGCCCAACCCTGTATAACAGGCTGCCAGAAGCGTTGAAAAAGTCCCAAGTTAAGCATTCTTTTTACTACTTAAAACATATCTGTTTGCAGGGTAGCTTAGTGGTCTAGGCGACTGCACCGGTGTTTGGACAGTTAATGACGCTCAGTTTGATTGGCTTCTACTGTAGGTGTATGTGTGTGGGGGGGGGGTGGGTACGGAGGTTGAGGGATGGGACTGAGGTGTGGTGGGCGTTGTATGTACCTTAATTGTGTGTAGGTGGTGGTGTTAATGATGGAAGGTGTTTTATTGGTATTTTGTAAATGCAGATCTTATTCCAGCTGAGTGATTTTTGTGGTTTTTTAAAATGATTTAATTTTTTAGTATTTGTCTGTAGTTTATCCTAGCGCTGCAAAAAAATGCTTATGGTGTTGATATTTGTATGCGCTTAATACGTTGATATTCATCCATCCATTCATTCATTCATACAAAATATATACAACCAAACTTCCACTCACTGTGTCCCCTGGAGTTTTCTTAGGCAGCGCACTTTGTATCTTAAAGAAACGACTCAGGGCGATGACAAGGGGCGCAGTCTCAGGGACTGAACCCAGGACCAAGACCAACTTTCACCTCCTGCAAGCTCGCGCACAGGCTCCGAGATTCGCTAATTTCCAACTTTGAGATAGCGTGGCATGAACAACAAAGGGCGCACACAAAGCATTGCGCTAAGCGTGGTGAAAGTGTTGAAAGACTGAGCTATCGAAAGGTGCATCGTTCCACCTGACTCAGGACCACTGAAGTGGAATAAAGCCTGACGTGGAATGGCATGTTTGGTTTGTACTTCAAAGTTGGCAACGCCTGTGATCCCACACCTGTCCCGGGTCTTAGCTGTCTGCTCTGACAAAACGCTTTAACACTGTATACAAAACATTCACTTCTTACTGCTCAACACAAAACAACCCTGACAATACATCTTTAGAGCCTAGGCCAAACACACTACACTGCGCCTTTGTACCTGTTAAGTTCTGTTTAGGAAGTCAGAGCTTGCGGGTGCGCGTGGGAGCAGAGATAGAGAGAGAGAGAGAGAGAGAGAGAGAGAGAGAGAGAGAGAGAGAGAGAGAGAGAGAGAGAGAGAGAGATTAAACGTTTAATGAACACACAATACAATTATAAGCAAAGAAATACACCAAGAAAGTAGGGACTTGACCCCCAGCTTGTGATCGTTCTGGCCGGTAACTTATGTGTAGAAGACTTTCAGCCAGTGATGCCGTGCTGTTAGTCGCCTCTTACGACACGCCGGGAAACGTTGGGTCTATTCTATTCAGTGCCCGAACCCACAGGGCGTAATTATACACACCCATATGTATACCTAATTATACATACACATATACCTAATTATACATACACATATACCTAATTATACACACCATACACATATATACATAATTATACACACATATACATAATCATACACACCACAAACACATGCATTCATGCCGGCGGTACAACCAGAAGTGTCAAGTTAGCAAAGGCTAATATAATATTATATCTTAGGGTATTCTCCAGTGTCCAACATGTCAACAAACAAAGTCAGTGGTTGTTAAACAGGAAAAGTCAACACCGCACGCCTACCATTTGATCTATAGCAGACATACAGCAGCCTCCCTGAACAACGCACTCTTCAAGGTGATCCATCTTTGTTAAGCCATCGTACGAGTCAAACATTGTGCACCTACCTCAACCAGACCTCAGGAATAAAGCAAACTTCTCTTCAAGAGGTTTGAAGGCAAATTATAATTAAGGCGCGTCTGAAAAGTGTTAAATGACAGCAACAGTGACACTCTCCGCCTTCAAAACACTCTGTGCTTCACTTGCAAGCTTTCATCAACAGTGACATCTCTTTCAGTCTTACCGTACAACTGGATTCCAACAATGACTTTCAAATTGCCATTTCTCATTATCACTGTCTGTCTATCTGTCTGTCTGTCTCTTATTTTCTTTCACACACACACTCACACACACCCACACACACACGCACACACACAAACACCATTCCCCAACTCCGCAAACACTCATTATCAAGCCATCGCTTTCAAAACCTTCACTACATCCTTAGGACACACAATACTGGGAGTAGCAATAGTAATAATTTTATTTTTTAAATTATAATTATTCAGATTATAATTATCAAAGAGGAATAAATAATATTATTCTGACCCTGGGTAAGAAGTATAACTGTGTGAACCGCTTACTTAGCGGGCTGTTAACAGACATTGAGATATCCTGTAACACCAATTGTTCGCAACATCAGTACACATTGCATTATATTGACTCTATGGGCTAGATGACTTGGTTCAGATAACGACTTGTTATGGATTCCATATAATCGATTATACTTTGAACGCTATTCTGACATCATCTTGTGACGTGCCAGCAGTCATTAGTCAAATAGGCTAATACCGATGATTATATATGATGTCAGATTAGCGTTCAAAGTATAATCGGTTGTATTGGATCCATATTAAGTCGTTATCCGATCAAAGTCATCTATAGTTATATATATATCTCCAAAATTTGATTGGGCAGATATAATTATGTCTGTTTCCGGCATTTGCATTCTAACGAAGTTGATAAGAAAGGAGCAAACGTTCCCAAGGGATACAGCCTTCCGGAACTAAATAGTCTTTACCGCTTCCTTTGATCCTGTCCCGGGGGAAAGGCAGGAAAGTGGGACATTTTCCACAGGAAATGAGGGTGAGGTTAAGGTGCAATGATCGGGGATGGAAAAAAGGCTGAGTTAATGGATTATGATTGATAGCCCTTTCACTCCCGACGCTCTCTCTCTCTCACTCTCACTCCCTCTCTCTTTCTGTCTCTCTCTTTCTCTCTCTCTCTCTTTCTGTCTCTCTCTCTCTCTAAAACAAAACTCACTAAAATGCAATAAGATTTTGTCTCTCCCGGATCCCTCGCCTTATCTACCTCTCTAATCACCACCACCACCACCACAACCACCACCACCACCATCATCATCATCAGCAGCAGCATCTTCTTCTTCTTCTTCTTCTTCTTCTTCTTCTTCTTCTTCTTCTTCTTCTTCTTCTTCTTCTTCTTCTTCTTGTTCTTGTCCTTCTTCTTCTTGTTCTTCTTGTTCTTGTTCTTCTTGTTCTTCTTGTTGTTGTTGTTGTTGTTGTTGTTCTTCTTCTTCTTCTTCTTCTTCTTCTTCTTCTTCTTCTTCTTCTTCTTCTTCTTCTTCTTCTTCTTCTTCTTCTTCTTCTTCATTCCTCCTCTTCCCTGAAGTGCTTACTGGCATTAGCCCACTGAGTGGTGTATTAATTTAACATTTGTATTCCCGGTTGTTGAGATATTTCCTACAGCAAACTGCAGGTGATGGGTGAATGACAGAACTGTACACCCTCCTATCTTTAGGTCTAGACATGGGGGTACAGACAGTAATAGGATGAGAGAGAGAGAGAGAGAGAGAGAGAGAGAGAGAGAGAGAGACAGAGATAGAGACAGACAGAGACAAAGAGAGAGATAGAGACAGATAGAAATACAGACACAAGAAACAGACATACAAACAAAGATAGAGAGTGGGAATACAGAAGAAGAAGAAGAAGAAGAAGAAGAAGAAGAAGAAGAAGAAGAAGAAGAAGAAGAAGAAGAAGAAGAAGAAGAAGAAGAAGAAGAAGAAGAAGAAGAAGAAGAAGAAGAAGAAGAAAAAGAAGAAGAAGAAGAAGAAGATTATGATGATGAAGAAGACGAAGAAGAAGAAGTAGAAGAAGAAGAAGAAAGATGATGATGATGATAACGACGACGCAGTCTTCTAAAGCGCAGGTATTTACGGAAAAGGCTCAAGCTCATCGTGCTTGAAAAGGGACAAGGGCATGGCAATGAGATGTTTAAACAATTTAACTGTACTCTACTAAAGGCACGTAGACATAATGAGGGCAGATTAGTCTAATTTGAGGCTTTGAAGAGGCTTTGAGGGCTTAAAGAAGATAAAAATGATGATGATGATGATGATGATGATGATGATGATGATGATGATGATGATGATGATGATGAATGATGATGATGATGATGATGATGATGATGATGATGATGATGATGATGATGATGATGATGTTGATGATGATTAACAAAATCAAATAACTGCATTGTATACGCGCTGGTCTGGAGTCTATAACTAAAACAACGCTGCCAGACTGCTACTGAAGCCAAAATACAAAGTAGGCTATTACCAAAGAGCTTATTACGGAAAGAGAGGGAACTTCCATTATGTCCTATACAAAAATGCGAGACGCTCTCACGGATTATTTCCCTTTGCTCGGGCTGGCTATATTTCATCATCTGCTATATGAATGAGCTGTGCGTGGTAAATTATTTAGCCTATGCCATTGCAAAAGAACATTTTTATGGCAACGTTTGCAAAAACCAAACTTTTAACCATCATTATTAATAACATTCCGCTACTGCTGTATTTTTTTTTATTTCTTTTTTGTTTATGTTTACTTATTGACATTTATTAGGTGCTTTTATGCTGCTTATGTGTGTATGTCATAGGTTCGTTTTCTGCCCTGGAATTTATTATTTTTTAATCAACGACAGATATTTTAAAATTAAAATATGCATGACAGACTGTTTCATTTATCCGAAACTGTGTAAATCCGTAATCGTGAGAGAGAGAGAGAGGGTGGGGGGTGGGGGAAGAGAGAGCTCTGTCATTCAATCAATTAATCACAATAAAGCACAATAACAAAATGTTTCACTAATAGCGTGAATTTAATTTATATCAGGTGTCCCCCTTCCCCCCAACCCTCTCACCTCCCACTTCACTGGCTTAATAACATCAGTCACTTCATGGAAAATAATTAATTAATCAGACAGAACAATCAGAACCTAGACTACAACATTCCACGCAATATAGATCTAGTGCACAGAAATTCACAGATCAGAACAAGGGCTGAGTTTCTACATTACATTTTTTTTTCCCGTTTACACTCAAACGAAAAGGGATTACAACAGATCAAGGACCATTGTTGTGCCTAGGTAAGGGGTTATCTTGCACAGTATTTGATCACGAGGAGAAAACAGACTTAGTCTAATTTAACTTGTTAACATAAGCAGTTTGACGAAGCCAAACTGCCAATCTGACAACATCTACTTTTGAAATGTAAGCACAAATATAATAGTCAAACAACCTAGAAACAACGTAAACAGTGAGCGACCTTTGAACGTAAACTGTCAGCAAGCAAACAGTTTTTGTTTTAGCACATAGAATAGATATAACATGAATCACTGAAGCCTGTCCCCGATTGTTTTAACAACACTGCAGCAGTCTTGGTTTAGGCCTATATAAACACACAAAAAAGAAGTTTTTCGATTGCAATTTACCTTTCTTTGTCTCTTGGAAACTTGAAAAAGAACTTGCCATCACAACTTTTCTTGTATCTCGCATTACGGCAATTGATGGCTGTGCAAAAGTCACCGCCCTGTTTTACTCGGTCGCCTTTTGTTTTTCTGCCACGAGCCATTTTTAGCATGTCGACAAGGGAGCGTAACTCGTATCTTCCGTCTCGCGTTTCTGTACCAAGTTCCCCCTCTTTCTATAATACGCTCTTTGGTATTACCAAAATGAACATCGAAAGATATACCCTATTTTGTTTTATGTCATTTTATCTGTAATTTTCTTAACCTTTGGTTGTTGTTTTTAATAGTTAATTTAAATGTCATTTCAATATATGTCCTCAATGTTTGCCTGGTGGGAATGGCTATTGGTTTACTTCGTTGAATTAAAGTTTGTTTAATCATGTTCTGCCTCTTTATTGGAATTGTACAAAGCAGTTAGTGAATGTTTACAGCTCCGCAGAGACGGACGTAAGTGATCATGGCTTAGGAGACAAATGGATTTCCTCATGGATGCCACCCCTCGCTGCACCTCCTGGCGCCATATATCTGCACATAACGGTAACAGTGTCCATGGCGGCAAATCTATCACTCAGCTTCTATGGCTGGCGACGCAGCTGAAAGAGTGTCGCAGAGATTGCGGGCAGCCTTTGTAGGGTATCGTATTATTAAGCTGTGAACCATGCTAGGAGTGTTACGTGGCATACTGACTATGTATTGAAAATGTCTCCAAAATCCAAACTATTGCGAGATGAAGTAGAATGTATGATAGGCCACCTGGAGAATGACTTATCTACCACAATGATCAGCTCAAGGCGCAGGTTACCCACTGTCCGAGATCCGTACGCACAAAAAGCGATAGTTTGTCCAACTCATAATGAAATTTAGTATATTGAGGAGCTACGAGTGCCACTGAATTGAAATAAAAAGAGAATTGCATGTTGTACAGATAACGTTCCTTGTATCATGCGTAAGCATGTGAGAATTGCGTGTTGTACAGATAATGTTCCTTGTATCATGCGTAAGCATGTGACAATTGCGTGTTGTACAGATAATCTTCCTTGTATCATGCATAAGCATGTGAGAATTGCGTTGTGTACAGATAATCTTCCTTGTATCATGCGTAAGCATGTGAGAATTGCATTGTGTATGTCACGAACTGGCTAGCTTTAACTCTGCACATTGACTATTTAGCTATGTGTAGTATTTGTACCCTTAGAGAGTCAGTAAGCTACACAGCAGCAATTAAGATTACACAGCAGGCAGCACACTGCGAGCCTGACCCACACAGCGTAGTGACTCAATCAACACTTGAGCTTTGAATCGGACCGTTTTAACCAATCAGAGCAGGCTCAGTGGGTAGAGCAGTATTGACTGTGTCAGAGCCTAACACAGTTTGAATCAGTCGTGTGTGAGACGAGGAAGAAGTAACATCTACTTAGATAGCTAGCAGAGAACTATCTTCACTCATAGACCAGGAAGCAGGACTTTGAAATCTTAGAATTCTCTCAAGTCATCACGGGCCTGAACTTGTCAAACAGGTAAATGAACACCCTTCTGTTTCATCGTGATATATTTGTATTATTGTTGAAATTATGTTTGTGAAATTGCTATGCATAAATGTGAATTATTAATCCGAATTTGCCGTACCACGTGGAAGAGCCGACCACGAGCCGAAACACGACCGGTTGCGCCGCCATGTTGTATCCCGTACGGAACCACTGTTGTTTAACTTATATGTATGTTTGCAGACCAGTGGCTGTACCACTGAATGTTTATATTATTATTAATTCTGTATGTGTATAGTTAGACACGATTGATATTTATGTATGTATAGGAATTTAGAGTGAGATTACAGCGGACCCCGGAAGTAGCAGAATGTTCGTCGCTTATGTATAGAGATGTGGAGCTATCACTGAGGGCTACTTGGCTTTCAGTGAGACGCTCTGCACAAACCGAATATTCAGGGTTGTGCAGAATTTCGTCTCTTATATTACAGACGAGCAGGCGAGCTATCCCGAGCTATCCCGAGCTATCCTGTGCACCCCACTCCACAGAAACGACTAGTTGGTTGAGGATCCTCTACCGCACAAGACGGAAAGAGCTACCCGAAGAAACACCCTGTCAGACCCCACAGCGTGGCAAGGGAACCCAACTACACAACGACAAAGGTGTACCAGAAGCTACCTCACAGAAGGACTTCGACCGCACCATCAGAAAGTTAAGTGTAATCTCCGAAAGTGCACTTAAACTGATCATAACAGGACCACAGTAGTCCAACTCTTCAGAAACTGTAAAACGGACCCCAGTAGTCCAAATCTACATGAAATATTATAGCAAGTGCCCGAGGAAGATATAACAGCTACCTAGACTATCAGCGATCGAACTATTAGCAGTGACTGAGACATTTTAAGTTAGATTAGTACTTAGAGAATCTTGTATAGAGTAGAAGAAATAAATGTGTGATTTTAACTGTTATCAAGTGGCTGGACTACATATGATTCATAGCCGTGTGAAAGCTAGTGTGACAGTATTCTTTTACCATTTTTCTATCTATTTCTGTACCCCAACCTTAACACAGAACGAGCTAAACAAATAAATTTATTAAAGTAGTTCATAGGGTGACTTACTAGCAGTTCCCACCGAATAAACGTGAGGGTCCATAATTCCATTGTGCAGAGCCCATAAACCCCACGTGACACTTTAATTGGCGAGCCTGGCTAGGATCTGTGTATAATAGGAATTGGGTATAACCGGATCTAAGTACAATAAAATTAGATAACAGTAGTAGTAGTAGAATAACTTAGAATAGTGTAAGGGTATAACACTGATCAGTTGTGGTGCACTATTCTTTAGTTAAAAACTTTTTTGCTTCAATTATTTTTGTGTCTGTATGTTGCATTGTTCTTTTGCAGGTTTTGCTTAAATAACTGTTGTATGCCATTTGACTCTTGTTTTATTCTATTATTGATTACGAATTTGATTGTCTTTGCATTGTTGTTATTGACTTGCAATATTGCTAGTGTTTTGGTATTCGACGTGATTCAGGGGTTGTTCATAGACACGTTTGGCAATGTCGGACCCAGTGGCCTTGAGATTGCGCTTCAAGGAATTAGGGGAAGCTTTACACTTAGCAGGGGGAGACCTAATTGCGTATATCAATGCAGAGGTAGAGAAACAGGAGGCTAAGGCAGAGAGAGCAGCAGAGAGAGAGGCAAAGAAGTTAGAAGCGGAGAGAGAGGCGAAGAAATTGGAAGCAGAGCAAAAGAAATTAGAACTAGAGCAGAAGAAATTAGAAGCAGAGCAGAAGAAATTAGAGGCAGAGAGAGAAACGAGGAAATTAGAGCTAGAGGCAGAAAGAGAACAGAAGAAGGCAGCATTAGCAGCAGAGAGAGAAGCAGAAGTTAGGAGATGGGAGTATGAGAGGGCAGAAAAGGAAAAAGACAGACAGCATGAGTTAGAGCTGAAAAGATTGGAATCAGGAGCGTCAAGTTCTTCCTCAACCCCTCCCCACTCAGATCCGCTAGAGGTAGCATCCAACCCTGTACCAGGAATGTCATTCCCACTGGGAACATTCAATGAGAGAGAAGAAGGTCTAGATCTCTATCTGACTAGGTTTGAGCGTCTAGCAACAGAGTACAAACTAGATCCCACTCATTGGTCTTTTAAGCTTAGTCAAGGGCTTAGAGGAAAGGCTTATGACATCTACAGTAAGCTACCGACTGACAGAGTGACTGACTATCACAAAGTAAAAGAGGCACTCCTAACGGGATTCGAACTGACAGGAGAATGCTATCGGCAAAAATTCCGCACCAATCGGAGAGTGAAAGGAGAGAGCTATGCGCAGTTCGCGGATCGGTTGTCCACAACGCTGGATAAGTGGATTAGCCAGTCAGCCACGGCTAAGACGTATGATGGACTGACAGAACTGTTAGTATGGGAACAGCTACGGGAAACCATGACCCCCGAGCTGAGAACATTCTCAGTAGAACAGGGCGCGGAAAGACTGGAGGATCTGGTCAAGGTCGCAGATAGGTACGTGGCCGCACACGGAGAAGCCAAGAGCTTCAGGCGAGACCTAAAGCCTAACGGGAAAGAGGTACAGAAACGAAGCCCTAACCGGGAAGAGCGCACCGCGAATAAGCCGAATAACCCCAGACCTGGGCAAAATAAAGGACCCAACACGGAATTCGGGAAAAGAGGTCCCGCAGAACAGAGACGGTATTGTTCGTTCTGCAACAGAAACAATCACTCCACCGCAGAATGTTTCAAGTTGGCCGCACAACGGAGGGAGGAGCGCGAAAGCCGGCCAGCGCACAGAGTTCTAACTCAAAGCAGCGGTAACAAGCCACACACAATCGGAGATCACCCATCGGTGACAGACACGGTCAAGGTCAACGGAAAAGAAGCGAACTGTCTGTATGACCACAGGTCTATCATACGACGCGATAGTTAGCGAATCTCTTGTATCGCGCGCGGACTTGACAGACAAGACAGTCGAACTACAAGGAGCAGACTTGACGAAACCGACGACTACTTGCCCAATAGCATGGATCGAAGTAGAGAGTAGGTACGTCACAGGACGAATCCAAGCAGCTGTTTTACAGAAACCCCTGTATGATCTAGTGCTAGGTTGTAGGTATGTGTTCTTAGGCACGCCCCCTAAAACTGTAGAGATAGCTGCAGTGCAAACCAGGGCCCAAGCTAAAACCCAACCACCCCAGCCCGAGTTCGCTCCGAATCCAGGACTCGAAGAGATCAAAACAGCTCAGAAAGAAGACACCTCGATAGCGAAGTGCTTCCAGAAGCTACCCAAGGCGCACACACCCCCGCACAAGGGAGACTTCTACATGGAAGAGGGAGTTCTACATCGACAAGGAGATGGAGATCACACCCAACTAGTACTACCAGCCACCCTTCGAGCCCAAGTACTAGAATTAGGCCACAGCATGCCACTCAGCGGACACATGGGAATTGGAGCCACAGTGCAGAGAATCAGCGCACACTACTATTGGCCAGGAATCACGGAGGATGTCAAGCGCTACGTGAAATCTTGCCACCAATGTCAACGATATTCCCCGCGACATCACACCGTACCAGTTACATTAGGACCATCAGTAGTAGTCGGCGTGCCATTCCAGCAAGTCTCAGTAGACATAGTAGGACCACTGCCCATGACCAAGAAGCGGAACAGATTTCTACTCACACTCGTCGACGCATGTACGATGTGGTGCGAAGCAGTCCCGTTGCCAGCGATCGACACCAAGAAGATCGCAGATGCACTCATCGCCATCTTTACCAGAGTCGGATTCCCGGACAGCATTAGAACGGACAACGGATCTCAGTTCACCGGCCGCCTGATGCAAGACGTGTTCGAGTTGATACAAGTTCATCACATTCGCACACCACCATACCACCCCGCCAGCAACGGACAAGTAGAAAGACTGAATGGAACCCTTCTCACCATACTCAGGAAAGTCGCCGACGACAACCCAGAAGCGTGGGACACCTACGTGAATGCGGCACTGTTCGCATACCGAGAAACGCCCCATGCAGCCACAGGCTACACCCCGTCAACATTGCTATTCGGCAGACCTCTAGCAGGACCGCTAGAAGCCCTACGCAGAAGTTGGACGGAAGCCAAGATAGACGACACACCAAGAGGTGCCACCAAGTACGTCGCAGACCTGCAGGAAACCCTCAAAGCAACGTGGAAGAAAGCTGGTGAAGCACTGAAGAAGGCAAGAGCCCGTCAGGCGAAGTACTACAACCGCCACGCGAAGGACAGAGAACTGCAAGTCGGCGATCAAGTGCTACTCTTACTTCCAAGTGGAACCAACAAGCTGGACATCGCTTGGAGAGGACCGTACCGGGTGACTGCCAAGAAATCCAAGACAGTCTACCAAGTAGAGGTGAACGGGAGAGCCCGATACCACCACATTAATCTCCTCAAGAAGTACACGGACCGACCAGCGACCCCCAGCACTCACAACTTGTTAGCCATCGCCATCGCGGAAGAAGGAGAAAGCATGGAGACCAATGCAGTAGAGTATCCCCTGCACTCCAAAGAAACCTACAAAGACGTGATACTCAACGGAGACCTAGCCGCTAAACAGCAACAGCAAGTACGACAGGTCATTCGACAACATCAGACTGTGCTCACAGACCGACCAGGGAGGACAGACCTCGTCGAAGTAACCTTAACGGTGACCGACCCAACACCCGTCCGCCAGAAGCTCTACCCGATGCCACTGTCTCAGCAGCGAGCCATCAAGGAAGAGATAGACACCTTACTGGCAGCCGGAATCATCTCAGAGTCTACTTCACCCTACAGCGCAGGCACGGTATTGTTGCGAAAACCCAACGGAGAGCATCGACTGTGCATCGACTTCAGACTCCTGAATGCGGTAACGCAGTTCCAGCCAGAGCCACTCCCGGACCAGACAGACCTATTTGCCAAGCTACAGCGAGCGAAGTACTTCTCACGCATCGACCTCAGCAAAGGATACTACCAGATACCAGTACAACCACAAGTCCGAAAGTACCTAGCGTTTAGCACTATGGAAGGACACTTCGAGTTCAACGTGCTTCCATTCGGACTCCACAACGCACCCAGCATCTTCAGTGCCATGATGCGAAAACTCCTGGCACCCCTGAGCAGCGAGCACCTACACTCGTTTATGGACGACATCCTCATCGCAACACCTACGTGGGAGGAACATGTCACGCTCCTACAACAACTACTCGCACGCCTCAGAGACACAGGATTGACGGCAAGACCCACCAAATGTCAGATTGGATTCACAGAACTAGAATTTCTGGGACACACCATCAGTCAAGGAAGCCTGCGACCGGTAGAAAAGACAGTGAAACGCCTACTCGACGCTCCTAGGCCCAAGACCAAGAAGGAAGTGCAGTCGTTTCTAGGACTCTGCGGCTTCTACCAGAAGTTCATCCCCAACTACAACAGCAGCGCCGTACCTCTGACAAATGGAACCCGGAAAATCGCCCCGGACAAAGTAGTTTGGACAGCGGAATGTGAGACGGCATTCCAAACACTCAAGGACAGAATGACATCGGCGCCAGTACTCCACCTACCCGATTTGACTCAGCCATTCGTTCTTCGCACCGACGCAAGCGACTTAGGCCTCGGAGCAGTACTGCTACAGCGCGACCCCAAGAATGCAGAGACGTTATTCCCTGTCGCCTACGCCAGCAGAAAATTGAGACCCGCCGAGACCCACTACGCCACGTCGGAGAAAGAATGCCTTGGACTAGTCTGGGCCATACAGAAATTCCAACTCTACCTGTATGGGACCCACTTCACAGTTCAGGTGGACCACCAACCACTATCGTTCCTGGCAGCCTCCAAGTCTTTGAACTCTCGCCTGATGAGATGGGCACTCACCCTTCAGGCATACTCATTCCAAATCGAGTACATCCCCGGCAAGGAAAACCACGGAGCCGACTACCTCAGTCGCCATCTCGTGGAGGACACAGCAGCTGTCGCCCACCCAACACAACTAAGGGCCACAGCACCAGAATTCGTCCCCGCCCAGTAATACCCTGTCACTAGTGTCCATAGCTACCTGGCACAGCATTGCAGCTCAGGTAGAGCAACTTACTTAGTTTGTAAATAGGACCCTAGGATAGTGCAGTGTTAAACTAGGCTCTGTAGTAGAAAAAGGTCGAATCCAGTAGTAATCGCCTTTTTTCAGTTGAGGGAGCCTGTCACGAACTGGCTAGCTTTAACTCTGCACATTGACTATTTAGCTATGTGTAGTATTTGTACCCTTAGAGAGTCAGTAAGCTACACAGCAGCAATTAAGATTACACAGCAGGCAGCACACTGCGAGCCTGACCCACACAGCGTAGTGACTCAATCAACACTTGAGCTTTGAATCGGACCGTTTTAACCAATCAGAGCAGGCTCAGTGGGTAGAGCAGTATTGACTGTGTCAGAGCCTAACACAGTTTGAATCAGTCGTGTGTGAGACGAGGAAGAAGTAACATCTACTTAGATAGCTAGCAGAGAACTATCTTCACTCATAGACCAGGAAGCAGGACTTTGAAATCTTAGAATTCTCTCAAGTCATCACGGGCCTGAACTTGTCAAACAGGTAAATGAACACCCTTCTGTTTCATCGTGATATATTTGTATTATTGTTGAAATTATGTTTGTGAAATTGCTATGCATAAATGTGAATTATTAATCCGAATTTGCCGTACCACGTGGAAGAGCCGACCACGAGCCGAAACACGACCGGTTGCGCCGCCATGTTGTATCCCGTACGGAACCACTGTTGTTTAACTTATATGTATGTTTGCAGACCAGTGGCTGTACCACTGAATGTTTATATTATTATTAATTCTGTATGTGTATAGTTAGACACGATTGATATTTATGTATGTATAGGAATTTAGAGTGAGATTACAGCGGACCCCGGAAGTAGCAGAATGTTCGTCGCTTATGTATAGAGATGTGGAGCTATCACTGAGGGCTACTTGGCTTTCAGTGAGACGCTCTGCACAAACCGAATATTCAGGGTTGTGCAGAATTTCGTCTCTTATATTACAGACGAGCAGGCGAGCTATCCCGAGCTATCCCGAGCTATCCTGTGCACCCCACTCCACAGAAACGACTAGTTGGTTGAGGATCCTCTACCGCACAAGACGGAAAGAGCTACCCGAAGAAACACCCTGTCAGACCCCACAGCGTGGCAAGGGAACCCAACTACACAACGACAAAGGTGTACCAGAAGCTACCTCACAGAAGGACTTCGACCGCACCATCAGAAAGTTAAGTGTAATCTCCGAAAGTGCACTTAAACTGATCATAACAGGACCACAGTAGTCCAACTCTTCAGAAACTGTAAAACGGACCCCAGTAGTCCAAATCTACATGAAATATTATAGCAAGTGCCCGAGGAAGATATAACAGCTACCTAGACTATCAGCGATCGAACTATTAGCAGTGACTGAGACATTTTAAGTTAGATTAGTACTTAGAGAATCTTGTATAGAGTAGAAGAAATAAATGTGTGATTTTAACTGTTATCAAGTGGCTGGACTACATATGATTCATAGCCGTGTGAAAGCTAGTGTGACAGTATTCTTTTACCATTTTTCTATCTATTTCTGTACCCCAACCTTAACACAGAACGAGCTAAACAAATAAATTTATTAAAGTAGTTCATAGGGTGACTTACTAGCAGTTCCCACCGAATAAACGTGAGGGTCCATAATTCCATTGTGCAGAGCCCATAAACCCCACGTGACAGTGTACAGATAATCTTCCTTGTATCATGCGTAAGCATGTGAGAATTGCGTTGTGTACAGATAATCTTCCTTGTATCATGCGTAAGCATGTGAGAATTGCATTGTGTACAGATAACCTTGCTTCTATCTATCATACGTAAACCTATGTGCTATCAACCGCTTTGCTATAGTGTATCAGATACAGGCACCCACCTTGTGTAATGCAATGCCTCCATGGTTCTAGCACCTCAAGTTCCACCACATTGGTTGAAGAGCATCATGCTTCTTGGAGCAAAAGGTAAGGTAAATGTGGTCCCATAGCCTTGTGGCCGTAGGGGAGCGTGATGTTGGAGATCACACTTATCTTGGGCCAGCGTAATGAGAGTGATGCCCATCTCTCTCCCTCGCGGGCTTAACTTCCCCACCCTTAAGAGAGTAGGTACTCAGTCACAGTTGAGTCAACTGGGGGCGTTGTTATTTGTCGCTTCACGGTTTGCGGTCACCCATCCAAGTGCTAACCGCACTGGACGGTGCTTAACTTGCGACACAGTAGCGAGTGCTCCAACCACTGCGCTATCCGAGTGGAACTTGAATAAGAGGTGTGCTGGTCAACTTGTGCTAAAGGTTGGCCTCGTTTTAGGGTTAACGCGTAAAGGACCCCCAGTCCAAGGTCTGTTTGCTTTGGCCCAAACTTAGTTTAGACTAAAATTGCCCTTGGTATTACATAAAGTAACGACACAATGGGCCTTTACTGCTCACTTCTGTTGTGCCAGGGAGTGATTTCCATAGTTTAACGGTACACCAATAGCCTATATGATCGTCTAGGCCATATTTTTTTAGTGCTAGAGAGGTAGCTAGCGGTTGCCAGGCACAAAAACTACAGAATTTATTGCTTTGAAAAATAACTATATTCCCTAAAACACAATTTTGGTTTGTTTGTTTCTCTGCTTTGTAGAAAGCTATTTTTATTCGTTTGTTTCTCTGCTTTGTATAAAGCTTTTTTTACCTTCTCTGCTTTGTATAAAGCTATTTTTGTTTCTTTCTCTGCTTTGTGGAAAGCTTTTTTTGTTTGTTTCTCTGCTTTGTATAAAGCTATTTTTGTTTGTTTCTCTGCTTTGTAGAAAGCTATTTTTGTTTGTTTGTTTCTCTGCTTTGTATAAAGCTATTTTTGTTTGTTTCTCTGCTTTGTAGAAAGCTATTTTGGTTTGTTTCTCTGCTTTGTAGAAAGCTATTTTTGTTTGTTTGTTTCTCTGCTTTGTAGAAAGCTATTTTGGTTTGTTTGTTTCTCTGCTTTGTAGAAAGCTATTTTTGTTTGTTTGTTTCTCTGCTTTGTAGAAAGCTATTTTGGTTTGTTTGATTCTCTGCTTTGTAGAAAGCTATTTTGGTTTGTTTGTTTCTCTGCTTTGTAGAAAGCTATTTTTGTTTATTTGTTTCTCTGCTTTGTAGAAAGCTATTTTTGTTTGTTTGTTTCTCTGCTTTGTAGAAAGCTATTTTGGTTTGTTTGTTTCTCTGCTTTGTAGAAAGCTATTTTGGTTTGTTTGATTCTCTGCTTTGTAGAAAGCTATTTTGGTTTGTTTGTTTCTCTGCTTTGTAGAAAGCTATTTTTGTTCGTTTGTTTCTCTTCTTTGTAGAAAGCTATTTTTGTTCGTTTGTTTCTCTGCTTTGTAGAAAGCTATTTTTGTTTGTTTCTCTGCTTTGTAGAAAGCTATTTTTGTTTGTTTGTTTCTCTGCTTTGTAGAAAGCTATTTTTGTTCGTTTGTTTCTCTGCTTTGTAGAAAGCTATTTTTGTTTGTTTGTTTCTCTGCTTTGTAGAAAGCTATTTTTGTTTGTTTGTTTGTTTCTCTGATTTGTAGAAAGCTATTTTTGTTTTTTTGTTTCTCTGCTTTGTAGAAAGCTATTTTTGTTTGTTTCTTGCTTTGTAGAAAGCTATTTTTGTTTGTTTGTTTCTCTGCTTTGTAGAAAGCTATTTTTGTTTGTTTCTCTGCTTTGTAGAAAGCTATTTTTGTTTGTTTGTTTCTCTGCTTTGTAGAAAGCTATTTTTGTTTATTTGTTTCTCTGCTTTGTGGAAAGCTATTTTTGTTTGTTTGTTTCTCTGCTTTGTAGAAAGCTATTTTTGTTTGTTTGTTTCTCTGCTTTGTAGAAAGCTATTTTTGTTTATTTGTTTCTCTGCTTTGTGGAAAGCTAATTTGGTTTGTTTGTTTCTCTGCTTTGTAGAAAGCTATTTTTGTTTGTTTGTTTCTCTGCTTTGTAGAAAGCTATTTTTGTTTATTTGTTTCTCTGCTTTGTAGAAAGCTATTTTTGTTTATTTGTTTCTCTGCTTTGTGGAAAGCTATTTTTGTTTGTTTGTTTCTCTGCTTTGTAGAAAGCTATTTTTGTTTGTTTGTTTCTCTGCTTTGTAGAAAGCTATTTTTGTTTATTTGTTTCTCTGCTTTGTGGAAAGCTATTTTTGTTTGTTTGTTTCTCTGCTTTGTAGAAAGCTATTTTTGTTTGTTTGTTTCTCTGCTTTGTAGAAAGCTATTTTTCACTGTTTGTTTCTCTGCTTTGTAGAAAGCTATTTTTCAGTGGGACAACACTCACTGTGAACGTTAAAGGGATCTGTGGAGGGCGTTTGGTCAAAGGGAGATCCTTTAACGTTGACAATCCATCT
Organism: Oncomelania hupensis; assembly: GCA_036898135.1. Lineage (NCBI taxonomy): Eukaryota > Metazoa > Mollusca > Gastropoda > Littorinimorpha > Pomatiopsidae > Oncomelania > Oncomelania hupensis. The sequence continues at coordinate 3,268,610 of CM072518.1, forward strand.
TGGGTAACAGCTAAACAATATTGTATCATTGACCGCAGGGTTTTCACCAGGCTACTAGAGAATATTGTATCATTGACTGCAAAGTTTTCACCAGGCTACTAGAGAATATTGTATCACTGACTGCAAAGTTTTCACCAGGCAACTAGAATCAGAATCAGAATCAGAATCAGAATCTTTATTGTCCCCATGAAAACACAAGGAAATGTGTGTGCGGCGTACACTTCATCAAAACAACGGCACAAAAGCAATAAAACACAAAAGACTTCAGGGATTAAAACAATACACCCCAAAGAACACACAAGCAGTTGTACACAACATGAATGTAGCTTATGAAATAATAAAAGTCATGCATCCTACTTTCTAACCCATAACACAAAACACCCACCTACACACCCACACACACCCACACACACGCACACCCGCACACACACACACACACACCCACACCTACACACATACATACACACACACCCACACACACCAGAAGTTAAAAAGTTCCAGTACAGTATTTAATGCAGACTGTCACTGGCCTGTGCCAGGACCAGTAATGACGTCACTTCTAAGCTAGTTACAGTGTTCTAAACACACAACGGGAGTTGTGCTAAGTCTGTGTTTATTTCAGTTCAGTGCAGATCAACTGCAATTCCTGGATATTATTTTTATGCGTACACAACAGGATCCACGAAACAAAGAGAGAGATTATTGTATCATTGATTGCAGGGCTTCCACCAGGCTACTAGACAATATCGTATCATTGACTGCAGGGGTTCCACAGTGGCTACTAGAGAATATGGTATCATTGACCGCAGGGGTGCAACCCGGCAACTAGACAATATTGTATTATTGACTGCGGGGCTTCCACCAGGCTACTAGACAATATTGTATCAAGGGCTGCAGGGGTTCCACAATGGCTACTAGAGAATATTGAAATCCACGAGTACAGTGTGGCTAGCCTTGGCCCCGAGCACGTGGTCATTGAACATATAGTAACGTGAGGTTCCTCTGTCCTGGCCGGTGACTTCTGTGTAGAAGACTTTCGCCAGTGAGGCCGTGCTGACATCACCCCTGTTAGTCGCCTCTTACGACACGTCTGGAAACGTTGGGTCTATTCTATTCAGTGCCCGAACCCACAGGGTATACAACAAAATCTATATTATGTGTTTATAGACTTCAAGAAAACGTTTGACCTAGTCTGGCATGCACCTATGTGGACAACCATGAGAGTGTACACCATCAACCCTAACATTATTGAAGTCACCAAAAACCTGTATGACAAGGTTACCAGTGCAGTCCTCCACAACAACGCTATCTAGAACTGGTTCAGAACAACAATCGGCTTGCGACAAAACTTAAGTCATTAGACAGCCGATTCCCGATTCTCGTTTAATGAAATCAAATATGAAAAATCTATGGGCAAATAAAATAATATTTATAGTAATGTAATAACAGAAACACAACACACATTCACACACACATACACACACCAAACATCCCTTGGGCACATTACAGTTTAATGCTGATTGAAATAACGATCAATCATCCATGACACGAGGGTAGCCCTTTGTTAGCAGCAATGAAAGGCAGGAGGCAGATCAACGACTGTGTTTTCCTGCACCCATGACTTCAGCGTCATATAAACATATATACAGCCCGTGACTAAGGGTTGACAATTTAGTTAACCGGCTTCTCCTTCTTCTTCTTCTTCTTCTTCTTCTTCTTCTTCTTCTTGCTGCCTACTAGCGCCAAAACCTGATAATTACAATTATCATGTGATAATTACAAATAGCATAGGATAATTACAATTATCAAGAGATAATTATAATTATAATTGAAAATTACAACTATGTTCGTGTGATCATGTTTAATTTTCAGTTTTGGCTCTATCAATCCGCCTGGAAATGCGCCAAAACTGAAAATTGTAATTATCACATAATAATTAAAATTTTTCACTTGATAATTATTATAATTTTTACGTGATCATGTTAATTCTGGTAAGGCGGTTTACTAGCGTCAAAACCTGCAAAACTTACATGTATTAGTGATAATTGTAATTAACACGTGTTCTGTGTAATCCACAGAGATACCGGTAATTCACAGTGTTAATTACTAATTTTCAGTTTTGGCCATGCTTTATTAGGGCCAAAACCCCAGGCGTGCTGGGAAAAGTGCCGCTGCCGCGCATGCGCTCGCGCATCGGGCCGCGCATGCTCAGCTTGATATTTATAATTTTCAGTGATAATTGTAATTATCGCATGATAATTGTAATTATCTCTTGATAATTGAAATTATCACATGATGATAATTTTTATTAGTAATTATCAGGTTTTGGCGCTAGGAAAGCATGGCAAATACTGATAATTATTAATTAACACTGCGGATTACCGGTATCTCTGTAAATTACACAGAACACGTGATAAATTTAATTATCTCGTGATAATGGTAACTCTCGGTTTTGGCGCTAGTAGGCCGTCATATCTTCTTCTTCTTCTTCTTCTTCTTCTTCTTCTTCTTCTTCTTCTTCTTCTTCTTCTTCTTCTTCTTCTTCTTTTTCTTCTTCTTCTTCGTCGTCGTCGTCGTCGTCATCATCTTTTATCTTCTTCTTCGTCTTCTTGCTGCTCCTTTGCATTGTGACATTCATCTCTCGCCCCATCGATCTGTCCGCGGTGTTGTTAAGGCCGCAGCGCATGGCTGCACTTTTTCTTGTAAGGCGCAGTTAAGACGCAAGGCAGGTACTCCTGAAGATGGGCTGGGGATGCCGTGATGGTGTTACCACGCCGGCAGGAAGCCTGGCTGACTGATGTTGTCACAACACAGCCACCATCGCCAGAAGTAATCAAGTGAGAACAACTTGCTCCAGCACATCAAGGTGACCGTGTTCCATAATCGACAGCAAAGCAAGTGGTGATGATGATGACGATGATGATGGTGATAATGATGACGACGACGACGACGATGATGATGATGATGATGATGATGATGATGCAGCTGCTGATGATGATGTATGAAGTCAGTGACGATCGACGATGGTTGAGCATTGAAGTTTAACGTCTACACCCACCATTGGCGATATGGCAGACGGGGATAACCATCCCAGGGATTAGGGGCAGGGACTTAAAATCTAAGTGTGTGTGTGTGTATGTGAGGGTGTTTGTGTGTGTGTGCGCGCGCGTGAGAGAGAGAGAGCCAGACAGACAGACAGAGACAGAATCCGACAGACACACATACATGCAGCGACAGAGAGACAGACAGACATGCAAAGACAAAGACCGAGACAGCGGTGGGTGGGAGGGTGGGAGGAGGCGGGGCGTGTACGTTTTGTGGAACAGTTGTGCAAGAGAGAAAAAGGAGCTTGAACCTGCAAGGTGCGGATGGATTGGTTGAGGTCATGTGCACTGCACGTGCACACCGGTACGTTCCTTTTTTCCAATTAGTTTGAACTAGTTGTAGCTTTTAAAGCGGCTTTTTAACAACTTGCAGTTGTGCAGTACATCATTATAATGAGAAAACCTTGCCTAGCAACATTCCTTTGGTGGACACGTTTGGATGTTTGTTACCTATCCTATCCTATCCTATCCCGTAACTCGAAGGTCGTAGGGGCACCACAGATGATCGTTTAACCAGCGTACTCCATCTTTCCCTGTCCTCATCAACCCTGATTGTTTCCCTCAGTGTCAAACCAGTCCATTCTCGAATGTTGTCCTCCCACCTCATTTTCGGTCTCCCTCTTCTTCTACCTCCTTGCACTGTGCCTTGCAGGATGGTCTTTGCAAGACCTGATGATCTGGTGACGTGGCCATACCATCGGAGTTTCCGTTTCTTCACTACTGTGTTTGTTACCGTTTTTTAAAATCACTTAGACTAGTAATAAAATAAATCGTATTGCGCGCTTCAGATAAAAGAACAAAGTTCTCCTGTTCACACACTGCTATAACAATGAGACACACGCACACACACACACACGCACATACACACAAATACACACACACACACAAATACACACACGCACACACACACACTACACTACACTACATCACAATACAATAAAACGCAATATATTTTTAAAGTTAAAAAGTTTATTGTGGCTAGAAGATAATTCAAGCACACACAAAATATTTACATCAATCAATGAAATATCTACTTTGCACAGCGCCCAAGGCCATGTGACAGGTACATGCCCAGGGCACTCAACATGGAGTCAATGGTTGAATTCTTACTTTTGTAAAAGACAAAGTCAAAACCATGAACAAGATTTAAAGCAGGATGTAGGACAAGATGATATATGTGATCTTAAACCAGTGTTGGCTTGATGAGCCACTTAGCAGCTCGATACATTAGGATAGAATTTACAGGATTGTCTCCCGTCCATATGGCGCAAAATAGTAGAGTTATGTCCCTTGGCCTTTGTTTGGCATTTCACACATTTTTAACTCAGGATTAACTTCCGTTCAAATGTGGATCGTTCGTTTAGGTCAAAGAGCGTTCAACGACACCCAAATGTCCCATCTGCATGCAACCGAGCATATCCTCAAAGGGCATGGACAAGGGGGACACCATCATCATCATCATCATCATCATCATCATCATCATCATCATCATCATCATCATCATCATCATCATCATCATCATCATCATCATCATCATCACAATCAACCTGTCCTCCCTTCTGTTCCTAACACTGGTGATATCTGTATGTTCCATGTGTACAAAAGATGGAACATAGGCCATGGGACATTTCATTCGTCTAAACAAATAAGCAAACATTGGACACGTTCCCGGTCTTGCCAAAAAAAAGATTTTTTTTCTTTTTAAAACAACATCGACCAGTATTTTCAATAATGACAAATTACGAGGAAATAACAATTACCTCAATGACCCCGTAACGGTGATGCTGACGAAGCGATGACGCCAACAACAATGATGACGATGGTGGTAACAATAATGACGACGATGACGTAGCTTGAAACAGCTTGTGATGTAAAGGCAACAAGCTTGTACTTCCTACAAAACTGCCTAATGACATTTGATCATTACATTACATTACATTACATAATTGTTGCTTTCAGACATGGGACTGATCCGTATTTATACTGATTTCCGTATTTTTTAAAAGTCATTGGGTCATTTTTTAGATCGACCCAAATCCGAAGAGAAAATTGGGAGGGGGGGGGGGGGGGGGAGGGTATATGGTGAGCTTTGGCGCCTTCGCGAGTTCGGTTGTCGGGTCGTTCCGTCATGTTTCACGAAGTACTGCGACGTCATTTATCCAATCTTTGCGCGCATTTTGATTGGTCACGATCATTGCCGATCTTTGCCGAAGCTGAAAATACTCGTTTTCGGATTCTCCGAGCGCTTGTTTCAGTCGTGAAGTCGAAGCAGTCAAAATGGCGACTTACTCTTATCGAGTGTTGACGGAAAATGAAAGTGTTGAGTCCGCGAACATAGACAAGGTTGACAGTGTGAAAAACAAATGGAAAGCGCAATGGCTGTCGGAGAGAGTTGTAGTGAAATACAAGGGCAAGGAGAGATCACAGTTGATCGGCGATTCCATCGTAAAAATCGACGTGCCTGGAGAACAAGACAGGATTGAAAAGGAGAGAGTCGCTTTGTCTCTGAAGAAGCAGAAGCTGGTCAGCAAGCAGGAAGCCAAGGCAAAACTTGCAGAAGCAGAAAAGACTGCCAGGATTGCCCACTGGAGAGCTGTCCGTTCACGCTACAATGCAAGACTCCAAGCTCTCTCTGAAACCCTCAGCGTGAAAGAGAAACCCAAAGATTCGGCAGCCACTGGAACTCCCTGGAGATCAACCCGTGTTGTACCTCATCATGCTGCGGTTCCAGTTGATGGCCGAAGTCGTAGACCATCCCACATTGCTTTAGCTCGGAAATCATGGAGCCGCAAGGTAGCCTCTTCTTCTAAAAAGAAGCTGCAGACTCCCACACCCTCCACATCAGCTGTGGTCACTGCTTCGAGACGGGAAACTGTACCTCCAGTCACTGCTAATGGTGTGTCTCCGGGGTTTTTTATTCCCAAGGTGGCCTCTTCTTCCGCCATGACGGTGGTGCAGACTCCCATCAACAAAAGATCGTCATCTGTGCCCGTGAGTGAAGCTAATGTGGTGCCGGCCCCAGCAAAGAAAAGGCAGGTTTCCAGTGGTGACCTGAGGGATTTCTTCAGCAAACTTCCCAGAGTGTCAATGAAATGAAGAATAAACAGTCACAAAATGAACAGACTTTTCTATGTACAATTTATTTGGTATTTGCACACCCAGCACACAACTATTGATGGCAGAGATCAATCTAAAACAGACATGTGATTTTTAGTGAGTACTTCAAAAAATTTAACTTTTGTTTTGTACTGTAGCTGTTTCAGTGAACAGCCTAGAAAGTTAATTGTTCTGCTCAGATTGCATCAGTTTGCACCATTTGGCTTCCCCTTTTTAAAAAATTTTCCGGGGGGGCATGCCCCCGGACCCCCCTAGCTTGCTTGGCGCTTCGCGCCGTCGGCTCCGCGCTTCGCGCCTTCAGTTTCAGTATTTTTCAAAATTCCCTTGTCCCATGTCTGTGCTTTAGGTCCAGCGGACTCTTCCGAACCAAATCAGGCCCGGACAACCCCCAATCCGCATAAAAGATCTGCTGAAACAACCCTAGTGGGAAAACTGAATGCCCTCCACCAGCCAGTCACTTTACAATAAAGACATCCCACGCAGGGGACGGCTGAGGCTTTACCCCAACTAATCGAACCCTTGTTTACAAAAACAAAGTAGAATACAAACATCATTATAAATTATCAACAAAACAAATACATATAAAATGCCTACATTGCTAAATAATAACATCATAGGAAGCCCTAGTGACCACCTGGCAGAAAGCGTCCAACATTCCCAAGTTGATCCAACAGACCTCATACACGAACAAGGAGTCTTGTCCCGGAAGAGTTTTCAAGAAAAAAGGTAGATGACTGGTATAGCGAAGAAGAAGATAGTATAGCAGATTGATAGAACAGAGCAGGAATGAGAAAGAGCAAATGAGAAAGACAGCGACAGTGGGAATTTAAAGCACTAAATTTCCAGAAAGTGGGGATACTATTTATACTGAAACCCCCGGCACCCCAACGGACATTTGATCAAACTAATGACCCACATCCTATTCATATTGCACAGGACAACAATGCACAATACAACATTGCACAGGACAACATTGCACAAGACAACATTGTACAAGACAACATTGCACAGAACAACGACACTCTACACATCATGGCCGACAGATGTAGTTATACCACACCGTAACGCTATTGACATTAGTGCCAACCTTTTACAGGATTATCTCCCGTACAATTGTCGCTCAATGCATGTTGGTCGACCTAGCTCCAGTTACGTCCTTCTCTCTCTCTCCCATAGTGGCGCTCGCTACATTAGTACCAAACTTTCCCAGGATTATTTCTCGTCCAATGGCCAAATGTCCCCATTTATTGTCAAAGGAAATGATAAATCAACGGCTCAATCACGATGCCTAATCAACATTGCCTTCCTTCTTGTAATGTAGATGATGGCCTCTAGCAACAACAACAACAACAACAACGACGACGACGACGTCATTACCCCCAGTCCATGTTAAGAAGTGAAGAAAGGGATTACAATACCATCCAAATATTTTTACATGGTTGCTCATTTGCTGTTGCGCGTTATTTTCTGTCTTTTCAAAAAAAGTGTTTTATTCTCTTTTTCTGAAAATGTGTTGCAATAACGTCAGCTGCACATGTTGCAATAACGTCAGCTACACAACATGTTGCAATAACGTCAGCTACACAACATGTTGCAATAACGTCAGCTACACAACATGGTGCAATAACGTCAGCTACACAACATGTTGCAATAACGTCAGCTACACAACATGTTGCAATAACGTCAGCTACACAACATGTTGCAATAACGTCAGCTACACAACATGTTGCGATAACGTCAGCTACACAACATGTTGCAATAACGCCAGCTGCACAACATGTTGCAATAACGCCCTGCTGCACAACATACAGTTCTACGGAATAATAACCGCACAAAAAACAGTCACCAAATATGTTTTTTAAAGAGTAACCTGTTTTGTATTTAAAAAGAGCTAGCAAATTGTTGCCATCTCCCTTATAAATGGATAATAACATAACTAGACTACAACAGGACCAAAATATAATGAGGAGACAGTTTCAAAAACGAGGAACGAATAGGATACTGACACCTCAATGTTTTATATTACTTACATACTAACATAATATAGTTTCGAACCTCTTTAGTTGATTGCTAGAATATAAGTAATAATTTATATAACTTCAGAGGTTTAAAACTACTATTCATTCCTTCTACCCCGCTAATAAACCGGCCCCAAGAAGAAATAATATTGCACGTGACCAATAACTGACAAGTAGTACCTAAGTATTGAACATCACACATTACAAAATGACATTGGTAACCGTGCGATGTAGTCTACACTGAAAATTAAGCGTAACACAATGGTCGCCAAAGAGGCAATTATGTACAAAAGCTACGTCAATCTAAATACATACAACACAGCCATACTCTATATGACATTGCCAAACTAATTGTATTATTTAAAATTAAATTTAAAAATAGAGCATAAAATAGAAAGAAAGAAAAGAAGGATGGAAGGAAAGAGGGGAGAAAGGAATGAAGATACGATACGAGAAGACATGATAAGATACGATACGACAAGACATGATAAGATACGATACGACATGACATGATAAGATACGATACGAAAAGACATGATAAGATACGATACGACAAGACATGATAAGATAAGATAGGATACGACAATACATGATAAGATAAGATACGATACGACAAGATAGGATACGACAAGACATGATAAGATACGACAAGACATGATAAGATATAACAAGACATGATAAGATACGATACGACAAGACATGATAAGATAAGATTCGACAAGACATGATAAGATACGATTCGATAAGACATGATAAGATAAGATACGATAAGACATGATAAGATAAGATATGACAAGACATGATAAGATAAGAATGTTATTTTTCAAGGGTAAAAGAGTAAGCGCTGGGTGCACATTTGTTTATATATGAATATATCCTGCCCTTCAAACAATAACAATTATTGATGACAGAACGAAGGAAGAGAGAAAGAACTAAAGAAAGAAAGAAGAGAGAAAGAAAGATAGATAGATAGATAGCGAAGATCAAGATGCACAGTAACACTGCCATTAATGAGTCATTTAACTATCAAATTAAAAATTAGCCTTTAAATACTTGAGACACATATATATTGAGCACGATATATACAGAAAGCAACAAATAAAATGTTTATTTACAACAAAATGTTTGCAGTAAAATAAAATTTAAAAAAAATTAATTAAATTAAACTAAAACAAAATAAAATTTAAAAAAATTAAGAATAGACAAATAATTAGACGAAAATCAGCAAATCCCAGACAGAATATTAATTTAAAAACTTTTATTTCCTTGGAAGGGAGGGAGGGGGAGGGGGGAGGGGGGTGGCTGGGCCAATGCTATCGCCATTTTAAAGGGAGGTTACCGTTTATTTGGTTTTTAAAAAATTTAATAACTGTACCTTATTGTCTCCCTTATAGCTACGGTAAAACTCCATTCTCTTCTGCCTACATCTTCGTCATGATCGATATTTATCAACAAAATAACCATCACACTCATAGTTATTTCAATCATCATCATACTCATTCATACTCATCAAAACTTACTATCATATCAATAATCAATCGGTCACTATCAAAATCATCATCATAATCATTATCATCACGACTACTTACAGTGTCACCTCATCACCAACGGTAAACCAATCCTGTAGTCCATCAATATGCACATTTTTGTCCCCGCTGTAAGGTTTCGTCAGTTATCATTAACTCGTATCTACATTCTAAAATATTGCAGGCGTGGTCTGTTCAATTTCCAATCCTACTGTTGGTTTTGCATGTTCGTGATCTACTTAACTTTTCAATGTCTAAAATGGTCTGAGATATTACTATCATAGAAAATTATATCGGTTAACTTCTTTCTTTGTTCATTGATAAGGTCACCAATATAGTAGCATGGATAAAAGTGCAATGTAAATCACCAAGTGCGAGTAGGAGCACCCGCTACTGTGTCGCAAGTTAAGCACCGTCCAGTGCGGTTAGCACTCGGATGGGTGACCGCAAAACGTGAAGCGACAAATAACAACGCCCCCAGTTGACTCAACTGTGACTGAGTACCTACTCTCTTAAGGGTGGGGAAGGTAAAGCAGCGAGGGAGAGAGATGGGCATCACCCTCATTACGCTGGCCCAAGATAAGTGTGATCTCCAACATCACGCTCCCCCTACGGCCACAAGGCTATGGGACTACCTTTACCTTTTACCTTAAATCACCAATCATGATATCTTTGTCCTTAAAGGGTATTTTATCTTGAAAAAAAATTATGCCAAATTTTTATTATGGCCTTTGTTAATAAAGATTAATTTCCTGACTGGAATTTTTTTTTTTTTTACAATTTGTTTGTTAAAATTTCATTTACTTTCCACAGTCAATCATCTGTTTATCTGTTTTTGATTTCTTCAGTATAAGTCTCATTCTCAAGGATGTGATTATGTTGTCTTTTAGCCTCAACGATGACGGCTTTGTCGTTGTCAGTCTAGTTCTCATTCTCAATGATGACGATGTTGTTGTCGTCAGTCTAGTTCTCATTCTCAATGCTGACGATGTTGTTGTCGTCAGTCTAGTTCTCATTCTCAATGATGACAATGTTGTTGTCGTCAGTCTAGTTCTCATTCTCAATGATGACAATGTTGTTGTCGTCAGTCTAGTTCTTATTCTCAATGCTGACGATGTTGTTGTCGTCAGTCTAGTTCTTATTCTCAATGCTGACGATGTTGTTGTCGTCAGTCTAGTTCTTATTCTCAATGCTGACGATGTTGTTGTCGTCAGTCTAGTTCTTATTCTCAATGCTGACGATGTTGTTGTCGTCAGTCTAGTTCTTATTCTCAATGCTGACGATGTTGTTGTCGTCAGTCTAGTACTGTTCTCATTCTCAATGATGACGATGTGTTGCCGTCAGTCTAGTCCTCATTCTCAAAGCTGATGGCTTAGTTGTCGTCAGTCTAGTTCTTATTCTCAATGATGACGATGCTGTTGTCGTCAGTCTAGTTCTCATTCTCAATGATGACGATGTGTTGTCGTCAGTCTAGTTCTCATTCTCAATGATGACGATGTTGTTGTCGTTAGTCTAGTTCTCATTCTCAATGATGACGATGTGTTGTCGTCAGTCTAGTTCTCATTCTCAATGATGACGATGTTGTTGTCGTCAGTCTAGTCCTCATTCTCAATGATGACGATGTTGTTGTCGTCAGTCTAGTTCTCATTCTCAATGATGACGATGTTGTTGTCGTCAGTCTAGTTCTCATTCTCAATGATGACGATGTTGTTGTCGTCAGTCTAGTCCTCTTTCTCAATGATGACGATGTTGTTGTCGTCAGTCTAGTTCTCATTCTCAATGATGACGATGTTGTTGTCGTCAGTCTAGTTCTTATTCTCAATGCTGACGATGTTGTTGTCGTCAGTCTAGTTCTCATTCTCAATGATGACGATGTTGTTGTCGTCAGTCTAGTTCTCATTCTCAATGATGACGATGTTGTTGTCGTCAGTCTAGTTCTCATTCTCAATGATGACGATGTTGTTGTCGTCAGTCTAGTCCTCATTCTCAATGATGACGATGTTGTTGTCGTCAGTCTAGTTCTCATTCTCAATGATGACGATGTTGTTGTCGTCAGTCTAGTTCTTATTCTCAATGCTGACGATGTTGTTGTCGTCAGTCTAGTTCTCATTCTCAATGATGACAATGTTGTTGTCGTCAGTCTAGTTCTCATTCTCAATGATGACGATGTTGTTGTCGTCAGTCTAGTTCTCATTCTCAATGATGACGATGTTGTTGTCGTCAGTCTAGTCCTCATTCTCAAAGCTGATGGCTTAGTTGTCGTCAGTCTAGTTCTCATTCTGAATGCTGACGAAGTTGTTGTCGCCAGTCTATTTCTCCTCCTGAATGACGATGGTGTTGTTGTCGTCAGCGGCGTCTGACTCCATGCTGCCTATGAAGTCGGCCAGAGACGACGGGGTAAAGTAAGCATAGTAGGTCCAGTAACTGGCGGCAAAGAAGGCGAACAGCAAGGGGAAGACAGCTCGTGACACCATATCCAGCGTAATGGCGGCCGACATAATGGCGCAGCAAGGTATGGTCTCGTCTTTGTCAGAGGTGATGACCTGGTCAGCCAGCGTAGTTCTACCTTCCTGGTCCACCACCGTCTGAAGGACAGAGCAAATGGAATCAAACGCCTTGGCTTAGTGGCACTTTGTTGCAATGTGGCAGCACGGCGTCATAGAAATGTAGGCTACCAACACATTATGACGTCTTTTATCATCATCATCATCATCATCATCATCATCATCATCATCATCATCATCATCATCATCATCGTCATCATCATCATCACCACCATCATCATCATCATCATCATCATCACCACCACCACCACCACCATCACCATGAAGGTTGACCTGTTTGAGGAGAGTGCCTTGCTCGATGTCCAGCTCTTGTGAAGACGCTCCGTCGATGGTTTCCATGGACGGCGCCAATTCCAGTGACGTCACGCCTAGCCCCGCCCCCGGCCCGTTCTCCTTGGCCTCGGGGGTGGTAGGAAGCGAGGGCTTGGACGTGGGTGTAGGGGGCACCGGGACGGGCTCTGTCAGTCGTTTCTTGGAATTAAAGAGGTGGCGGTGCTGGTCGCGGCGACTGAGGAAGTTGACGACGGCGAACTCGATGAGGGCGGCGAAGACAAAGATGAGGCAGGTGGACATCCACAGGTCAATGGCCTTGATGTAGGACACCCTGACACACACAACATGGACATCCACAGGTCAATGGCCTTGATGTAGGACACCCTGACACACACAACATGGACATCCACAGGTCAATGGCCTTGATGTAGGACACCCTGACACACACAACATGGACATCCACAGGTCAATGGCCTTGATGTGGCGCAGTGGATAAGTCGCCGGTTTCCTATGCCGAAGGTCGCGGGTTCGATTCCCGCAAGGGGCGAACGTATGTGACTTAGGTACGAGACTATTGAGGTCACCGAGGGTTTTCTCCGGGCACTCCGGTTTCCTCACTCCCTTCAATAATGGTACAGGATGCAGTCAATATAAAAATTTCAAAAATAAAAATTCGATTTTCTTCCGTCTTCTAATAGCGATCTTCCTGCCTTTACACCACCTGTTTGAGTGATGTATGTGTATTTGGTGTGTGTGAGGGTAAATGAGACAGGTGAGTGTGTATGTTGGTATAGATCGCCGCGCTTTGAGCCTTG
>CM072518.1:3287026-3302026 GCA_036898135.1 Oncomelania hupensis
ACGCTTGACTAGTAGGTCTACTATCTCATTGTGTGTCGCAAAGTCAAAAAGTAGTCTACTAAGTAACAAGTTAGGCTGTGTTATCCCTGTTTTGGAATCTTCCACCTACAAGCTTGCATACAGGTCCACACAACGCCCCCTGGTCCAATAACACGTCACTTTTTACCCCCCAGTTTTATCAGATCTTTATCTTAGAGGGCTGCGGATGCACTGAACTGTACCCCCAGCGGGCTGTTTGTACCGCCATGACGCCATCAAAACAGTTTGAGATTGTAGTCAAAGGGCGTTATCTCACTGCTACTGCACAGGTGCTGCTGACAGCATTATCCCCCTTTGCATATCCGGGTATCTTTTCCTGCAAAACTGCAAGGAGAACTACAAACATTCACATAGCACTATACGACAAATTCCTCCCGTGGTATCCCCACTTTCTGGAAATTTTGTGCTTTAAATTCCCACTGTCGCTGTCTTTCTCCTTTGTACTTTCTCAGTTCTACTCTGTTCTATCAATCTATTACATGTATGTTCTTCGCTAGGCCAGTCACCTACCTTTTTTTCTGGAAAACTCTCCCACAGCTCCTCCTTTGTATAATGGGTCTGTCTTGACACCACCTCCAGAGCCCATGGGATGGAAATAAGGGCACAGAAGACCAAAATGATGACCAACAACACCAATGGCATCAACATGGACATCAAAGTCCAAGGCCAATCCATCAACACAGTCCACAGCTTCAAATATATAGGAGGCATTGTATCAGACAATGGATCCCGACAGGAAGTCCTCTCCAGGATCGCACAAACTTCTGCTGCCCTGACAAGGTTGAAGCCCATTTGGAAAGACAGGACCATCAGTCTGCATTCCAAGGTAAGGCTGCTGCGCTCCCTTGTCATCTCCATCTTCCTATACGCTTGCGAAACATGGACCCTCACAGCAGATCTACAACGAAGAATACAAAGCATGGAGATGAGGTGCTACAGAAGACTTCTGGCCATTTCCTATACCCAGCACATCACCAACGACAAAGTCCGACAGACCATCACAGAAGCAATTGGACAACACGAAGCCATGCTCAAAGTGGTGAAGAAACGGAAACTCCGATGGTATGGCCACGTCACCAGAGCATCAGGCACGATGCAAGGAGGCAGAAGAAGAGGAAGACAGAAAAAGAGGTGGGAGGACAACATTCGAGAATGGATTGGCTTGACACTGAGCGAAACCAAGAGGGTTGCAGAGGACAGAGAAAGATGGTGTAAGCTGGTTAAACGATCATCTGTGGTGCTCCAACGATCTTCGAGTTACGGGATAGAATAGGAAAAATCTGTTGGGTCAGCTTGAGAATATTGGACGCTCTCTGCCAACTGGTCACTAGGGCTTTCTTTGGTATTATTATTTAGCAATGTAGGCATTTTATATGTATGTGTCGTTAATATTTTGTAATGACATTTATATTCTATTTTATTTTGGTAAACGGGCGTTCAATAAATTAAACGTACCCTGCGTGGGATGCCTTTATTGTAAAGTGACCGGCTGGAGGACTGCCTTCGGTGTTACCGTTAGAGTTGTCCCAGCAGATCTTTTATATGATCATCAGGGGTGAGTCCTCTTTCAACCAAGTTATGGTCCTGATTTTGTGGTCCTGATTCGGCTCTTTGCAGTCCGCTGGACCCTATAAACAATGACTATTCCAAACTAATACGACAAATCCATGACATGTTACGGTCTAAGAAGTAGGGTTTGGTTTTGAGTTAGAATTGCTGTTTACAACTAAACCTAATTCTAACGAAATAACTTATACTCTTTGTGTATTTACCTTACCTTGTAAACTATCTGCGGCAAATGAGCTTGGGTACTGGTATGATCTTCGTGACTGGCCAAACCTGTGCGTGATGCTAACGTGTTCTCCAACATCAGCAAGAAACTCAGCACAATGAACAGAAGGTGAGGACGTCGTTTTGTAGATCTAGGTGCTTTGTGCTGCTATCACAGCGTCAGAGGTAAACAAGGAATTCAGATACAGGCAACAGGCGCTCACTATTATAGTCCTGAAGCAGCTGACAGATATGTGGCAGCACTGTTTGAGATACTCACAGTGGAGGTTTAATGTAGGGGTGTAGCGGAGTGAGGATTTCATTTAGATTTGTCCGCCATTTCGCCAGATGATTACGTGATAAACCAGGCAGTTGTTTTACAGTATATTCACGAATTAACGGTTCGGCATATACCGTGCGAGCGAGCGTGCGCGCGCGTCTGTGTGTGTGTGTGTGTGTGTGTGTGCGCGCGTGTGCGTGGTGTATTGAAAACATTTAGGATTTTTATTGACATATTTCAATATCTATTTCCATTCTGCCTGCTTTTAACTGACGTTCACAAACTCATAGCATGGGATCAGCAGATGTAATAACATCGAATAAATAAATTAATTAATAAAGTAATAAATCAGGGAAATGCATGTACACCTTGTGGAATAGAGGGCTATCTTAGATACTCGCCATCCCATTACGGAAGTGACGTTGCAAGAGAGACGAACTAGGTCAACGTTATAGAAAAGGGTTCGGGTAAGGGCTAGTTGCAGAGCTATTTTCTGTCAAAAATTACTTTCCGATTCCTACATTCTTAGTAAAACCCAGTCTTGATGTTTATAGCTCTGCAACTAGCCCTTACCCGAACCCTTTTCTAAAAAGTTGACCTAGTTCGTCTCCTATGCAACGTCACTTCCGTAACGCGCAGGCTAGTATCTAAGAGAGCCCGTGGAATAGAGCTTGCTGACCTTGGATAACCTTGACCTTCCCAAGGTTAGCCTTGTGGACTGGGGGTAATGTTGGCAGCGCGCTATTGGCTGATAACTGCCTTGCTGATTGACGGCATCTTCACTGCTGCACGGCGTGAGTATGGGGCGCCATGTGTCCATTTATTCTATGTGACTATTCTATACATAGAATAAATTCTATGCACATAGAAAGCCTTCTATGCACACAAAAAGCATTCATTAGTTGAAATTCCATTTATAAAAAAGAAACCAATATTGTAAGTCATAGAATAAAATTCTTTGTATATAATAACATTCTATAATATAGTGTAAAATTCTATGTCCATAATACAATTCTATGTATAGAATAACATTTTATAATAGAGAATAAGATTCTATGTATGTAATACAATTCTATATTATAGAATGCACTTGTATGCATAGAATTGTATTCTATAACATAGAATGAATTCTATTACAAAGAATGAATTCTATAACATAGAATTTATTCTATGTGCATACAATTCATTCTATAACATAGAATGAATTCTTTAACATAAAATAAATTATATGACATAAAATGAATTCTATGTGCATAGAATAAATTGTATAACATAGAATGAATTCTATAATAAAGAATGAATTCTATATGCATAGAATGAATTTTATAGTATAGAATGAATTCTATGACATAGAATTCATTCTATGACATAGAATGAATTCTATAGGCATAGAATGAATAGTATAACATAGAATGAATAAGATGACATAGAATGAATTCTATGACATAGAATGAATTCTATAACATAGAATGAATTCTATAGCATAGAATGAATTCTATGACATAGAATTTATTCTATAGCATAGAATGAATTCTATGACATATAATTTATTCTATAGCATAGAATGAATTCTATAACATAGAATGAATTCTATAGCATAGAATGAATTCTATGACATAGAATTTATTCTATAGCATAGAATGAATTCTATGTTACAGAATGAATCCTATGTCATAGAATTCATTCTATGCTATAGAATTCATTCTATGCTATAGAATAAATTCTATGTCATAGAATTCATTCTTTGCTATAGAATTCATTCTATGTTATAGAATTCATTCTATCTCATAGAATTCATTCTATGTCATCTTATTCATTCTATGTTATACTATTCATTCTATGCTATAGAATTCATTCTATGTCATAGAATTCATTCTATGTCATAGAATTCATTCTATGTCATAGAATTCATTCTATGTCATAGAATTCATTCTATGTTATAGAATGAAATCAATATATACACTTTTTTTTTAAAATAGTAAAAACTGGGGCACTGTCAAGGTATAGAGAACATTTTTTATGGCATGGGACTGTATTGCAGAGAGATATACACATTGCCACATCCCATCACCACACCACATCACTCTACATCACACTGCACCACAAATGTGATGGGTAGGTGTGGTGGAGTGATTAGGTTATGTGACGATGTGGTCTGATTCACTGCTTTTAAGGCATAATAGAACTGTATTGCAGATACATACATACACTTTACCACATCACATCACCACACTACATCACTCTAAATCACACCACACTGCACCACAAATGTGATGGGTGGGAGGGGTGGGGTGATTAGATTATGTGATGTGATTCACTGATGCCATGATATGTGCTGTCTGCTGCAATGTGAAGATGTGCTGCTGCTGTGATGTCGGCTGATGTGATGTGATGATTTGTTGATATGATGTGATTTTATGTGGTGGTGCGTTTTCACGATGATGGTGATGAAGCAATGTGATGCAGTGATGTGATGTGATGATGTGATCGATGTGGTGATGATGCGATGTGGTGATGTGTCATACAATATCTTTTTTTAAATTCTAAATTTTGTGACAATTTATTAGTTGTGTTTTTTAATTTTATGTGAATGAAATGAATTATATGTATATAGAATTAATTGTATAACACAGCAAGAATTGTATGACATAAAATTCATTTTTTTAACATAAAATGGATTTTATTCGCAACACTGAATACATTCTATTTTCATAGAATTGTTTTTTAACATTTGGTGCACATAGAATGCATTCTATGTTATAGAATGTTCATTCTATAACATAGAATGTTCATTCTATAACATAGGATCCATTCTATAACATAGAATGTTCATTCTATAACATAGAATGGTCATTCTATAACAGAATTCATTCTATAACATAGAATGTTCATTCTATAACATAGAATCCATTGTATAACTTAGAATGTTCATTCTATAACATAGAATCCATTCTATAACATGGCTGACGTACCAAGCGCTCTGCGGCTTTATCAGACATCATAATTTCGTGAACAAGCATTTAGGTTTCTTGATGCGGACGACTTCGACGGTATAATTAGTGTGAATAGATCGCTTAGCAATAAAAATAATTGACGTCACACCCTCCCCCCCCCCCCTCCGCCCCTGCGTGCTTGCTTTTTTTATTACAATGTGCTGAGGTTCTGTAAGGGTTTATAGTGACAAAATCTAATTAAATAATCAGTTCTTTTCGCTCAATACCGAAGAAATAACCGTACTGTACACTCATAAAAAGCAATAATTAATATATTTAAAGGTCGAATATTGCTATACAACTCTGAGACATAATAAATGAAAGGTTCATAAAGCTGAATATTGCAAAAAATCTATTTCACCCCAAGCGGCCCTCAGGGCGCTATGCACAAAGGCGTGGCGGCCACATTGCTGCGGGAATAACACAGCGTGATCGAGTTTGAAAATGGTGAAGTACTGTGCTGCGTTTGGATGCTCTAACTCCGACGTAAAACCTTTCTGCAAAGAAAAGAACATTTCCTTTCATCGATTTCCACTTCGAGCGCAAATGATGAAGCACTGCATGTCGTCAACTCTAAACTGAATGTCAGTGACAAATCGCTCTGTAATCAT
Organism: Oncomelania hupensis; assembly: GCA_036898135.1. Lineage (NCBI taxonomy): Eukaryota > Metazoa > Mollusca > Gastropoda > Littorinimorpha > Pomatiopsidae > Oncomelania > Oncomelania hupensis. The sequence goes on from CM072518.1 coordinate 3,292,720, forward strand.
TATTGCACGAGTGTGCTATGTTCAAAACATCACAATATCCCAAAATGTTCTCTATACCTTGACAGTGCCCCAGTTTTTACTATTTAAAAAAAAGTTTTTATATTGATTTCATTCTATAACACAGAATGAATTCTATGACATAGAATGAATTCTATGACATAGAATGAATTCTATAGCATAGAATGAATAGTATAACATAGAATGAATAATATGAGATAGAATTTATTCTATAGCATAGAATGAATTCTATAACATAGAATGAATTATATAGCATAGAATGAATTCTATGACATAGAATTCAATCTGTAACATAGAATTCATTCTATGCTATAGAATAAATTCTATGTCATAGAATTCATTCTATGCTATAGAATTCATTCTATGTTATCATTCTATGTCATCTTATTCATTCTATGTTATACTATTCATTCTATGCCTATAGAATTCATTCTATGTCATAGAATGAATTCTATGTCATAGAATTCATTCTATGCTATAAAATTCATTCTATGCATATAGAATTCATTCTTTATTATAGAATTCATTCTGTTATACAATTTATTCTATGCACATAGAATTCATTTTATGTCATATAATTTATTTTATGTTAAAGAATTCATTCTATGTTATAGAATGAATTCTATGCGTATAGAAATAATTCTATGTCATGCAATTTATTTTATTTTAAAGAATTCATTCTATGTTATAGAATTCATTCTTTGTAATAGAATTCATTCTATGTTATAGAATATAATTCTATGCATACAAGTGCATTCTATAATATAGAATTGTATTACATACATAGAATATTATTCTCTATTATAAAATGTTATTCTATACATAGAATTGTATTATGGACATAGAATTTTACACTATATTATAGAATGTTATTCTATACAAAGAATTTTATTCTATGACTTACAATATTGGTTTCTTTTTTATAAATGGAATTTCAACTAATGAATGCTTTTTGTGTGTATAGAATGCTTTCTATGTGCATAGAATTTATTCTATGTATAGAATGGTCACATAGAATAAATGGACACATGGCGCCCCATAGTGAGGGCTTGCAGTGTAGAGCGAGGCGAGGGTTGGCAGTAGATGGTTGGAAGGAAGAGGTTAAGACAGAGGGCAACACTTACCGCAGTGTAAACACTCACCCACCGGGCAAGTGGAATATGGCACTACAGCACCAATTCCTCGCAGGGCATAGCATCTAATAATGATGATTTTCAACATGCTTTATTGCAAGAGAGAGAGAGAGACAGAGAGAGAGAGGGGGGGGAAAGAGAGAGAGGGGGGGGAAGAGAGAGATGTAGTAACTGTCAGACACGGACAGAAAAACATAGGGAGAAATAGAAGGACAAGGAGTACTAAAGACTTTAGTACTCCTTGTAGAAGGAATAATTTATGAAGGTTTTCAATGCATATTTAGGAACAAGCTAGCTCATGTCAGTATCAGTACGAGGTACATAGAACATGAAGGTGTTTGGAGATGACTCAACACACAGTAGGACAAGCTGGATCACAGCTACAGCGACATGAGACAACAGAAATACGATATAATTGATGTACAGACTGATTGTTACTAGGATACCTAATACTACAACTATATCAAATACAAATACAACCATTAATTAATGTATTTATTAACAATGCAGGAATTACCATGGAGCTTTCACTGATGGAATCGAAGCTGTCCACGTAGATCTGGCACTCCACCGACGTAGGAAAACCTACACACATACGAGCAATACAATAACATCATTGAGGGTTTGGGGGGGGGGGGGGGGGGGGTTCCTATACCGAAAGTAGTGTAATCAAACCCCGCAGGGTGCGAACTTGTGAAACTTAGCTACGAGACACTGCAGCTCACCGAGGGTTATCTCAGAGTACTCCGGTTTCCTCCCTTCCTTCAATTACGGTACTGGATGCAGTTAACTTAAAGGCATTAAAAACAAGATAACATATTGCCATTGTTGTTATAGCCTGTAGCAATATATAAACTGGAGAGCTGCTTAGGGAGGTCACCCAAACAACACTTCACTCAAGTCGCCCGAGGCGAAAACTTGCTGTCTTAGGCGCACAGTCTAGCGCCGCAGACCACACAGCTCAATCCAGGGCGACCGAGGCTGGGGACGAAGAGACCCAGTGCTTGCTGGCTGTGTTGATGTAACTGGCACTCGCCCGTCTAGGACATGAGCGTCAGGATCTGCGATGGAATGAATGCGTACCCAGACTAGACCTCTGTTTATACTCTCACCCAAAGGCGCAGTGCATTGCGCCGGCCTCTGTTTATACTCTCACCCAAAGGCGCAGTGCATTGCGCCGGCCTCTGCACGCTATTTTTATCGGCACTCCTGGCCGTCATCTTGACATTTGGAACTTCTGCCTGCAATGCTGTCACCTAAAAATTAAAGAACTGCTGCCTGCAATGCTGTCACCTAACAGTCAAAGAACTGCAATCTGCAATTTTAACACATAACAGCCAAAGAACTGCTGCCTGTGTTAACACCTAAAAGTCAAATAACTGCTGCCTGTGTTAACACCTAAAAGTCAAATAACTGCTGCCTGTGTTAACACCTAACAGCCAAAAAACTGCAGCATGCAATGTTAACACCTATCAGTCAAAGAACTGTTGTCTGCAATGTTGTCACCTAACAGTCAAAGAACTGCTGCCTGCAATGTTGTCACCTAACAGTCAAAGAACTGCTGCCTGCAATGTTGTCACCTAACAGTCAAAGAACTGCTGCCTGCAATGTTGTCACCTAACAGTCAAAGAACTGCTGCCTGCAATTTTGTCACCTAACAGTCAAAGAACTACTGCCTGCTATGTTATCGCCTAACAGTCAAATAACTACTGCCTGCAATGGTAACACCTAACAGTCAAAGAACTGCTGCCTGCAATTTTAACATTTAACAGTCAAAGAACTGCTACCTGCAATGTTATCGCCTAACAGTCAAAGAACTGCTGCCTGCAATGTTGTCACCTAACAGTCAAAGAACTGCTGCCTGCAATGTTGTCACCTAACAGTCAAAGAACTACTGCCTGCTATGTTATCGCCCAACAGTCAAAGAACTGCTGCCTGCAATGTTATCGCCTAACAGTCAAATAACTACTGCCTGCAATGGTAACACCTAACAGTCAAAGAACTGCTGCCTGCAATTTTAACATTTAACAGTCAAAGAACTGCTACCTGCAATGTTATCGCCTAACAGTCAAAGAACTGCTGCCTGCAATTTTAACATTTAACAGTCAAAGAACTGCTACCTGCAATGTTATCGCCTAACAGTCAAAGAACTGCTGCCTGCAATGTTAACAGTCAGTGCTTCAATTGGTTTGATAGCACTTTTACCCCCTGAGCCATCGCGCAACCCTCACCGCCTCCTCCCCTATTTTATCACCTTTACCTGTATCGAAATTTGGCGGCACCTTGTTGGTCTGCGTGGTCTCCTTGAGGAAGTGCATCAGGCTCTCCAGCATCTTGGACCTAGGACAGAGCAACACAGACACCCTCTTGTGTTTGTCATAACCATTATTTCACTATATGCCTACAGGTTAGGGGGAGAAACCTGCATATAGTGTGTGTTTGCGCGTGCCTGTGTGTGTGTGTGTATGTGTGCGTGTGTGTGGTACAGTTAGCATTTTAAGTTACATGGTATTTTATGCGCCTTCCGTTGGCCACTAGGACCGAGGTGAAATGTGTGCTACTGATGGACAACTTAGCAAGATCCGCACCTGAAACAACACCGTTTAAATTCCCATTGTCGCTGTCTTTCTCCTTCGCACTTTCTCAGTTCTACTCTGTTCTATCAATCTATTACATGTATCTTCTTCGCTAGGCCAGTCACCTTCCTTTTTTCTGGAAAACTCTCCCACAACTCCTCATTTGTGTAGTGGGTCTGTTTTGACACCACCTCCAGAGCCCATGGAATGGAAATAAGTGCAGAGAAGACCAAAATGATGACCAACAACACCAATGGCTTCAACACGGACATCAAAGTCCAATGCCCATCCTTCAACACAGTGCATAGCTTCAAATATTTAGGAGCCATTGTATCAGACAATGGGTCCCGACAGGAAGTCCTCTCCAGTATCGCACAAACAACTGCTGCCCTGGGGAGGTTGAAGCCAATTTGGAAAGACAAGACCATCAGCCTACATTCCAAGATAAGGCTGCTGCGCTCCATTGTCATCTCCATCTTCCTATACGCTTGCGAAACATGGACCCTCACAGCAGATCTACAACGAAGAATACAAAGCATGGAAATGAGGTGTACAGAAGACTTCTGGGCAGGCACGGTGATCTAATGGTAGAACTTTGGCTTGCGGATCAGAAGGTCCCGGGTTCGAGCCGAAAAGACCATCCTGCAAGGCACAGTGCAAAGAGGTAAAAGAAGAGGGAGACCGAAAAAGAGGTGGGAGGATACCATTCGAGAATGGACAGGTTTGACACTGAGCTAAGCCATCAGGGTTGCTGAGGACAGGGAAAGATGGAGTACGCTGGTTAAACGATCATCTGTTGTGCCCCTACGACCTCCGAGTTACGGGATAGGATAGGATAGGATAGGAAAGGATAGGATAGGTATTTTATGCTTTATTTTCCGTATTTCTGTACAGCGATATAACATATTCTTGTAAATGGAGCGATTACGACGACTATTCACAATGATGATGATGACGATGATGAAGATGATAATGATGCTGCTGCTGCTGCTGCTGCTGATGATGATGATGATGATGTGGACGACGACGACGGTGCTAGCAGTGTAAGTAGCTATAGCCTAATTATTTTAAAATGATGATCCAGATAGGGGAACTGCCTTGCTGGCAATTTAATGTTAATTTGTCACCCTGTAGGCGATGGGCATCGTCACTTGTCCAGCCGAATTACCCCCCTTTAATCGATAGCAGTATTACCTCCCTTCCTCCCCACTGGGGTTAGAGGTCGGCGCCAAGAGAGGGAACCTGCCGGGAATAAGGGGAGGCAACCAAAAAGGATATAATTGAATAAAATGGCGGGACCGTGTCCGATTGGGTGAGTTTCAATTTTACGCTAATCTATTTTGGCGTTGGGCTGATCAGGGATGTGCTGGACGACTTTTTATATTTTGGAGATAGGCTATTATTGATCTGTGTGCAGTAGCAAGCCGTCCAGAGTATCAGTCACAGCTGAACTATTCACTGGTCGGAAATCTCGCCTGAGTGATCTCTGACAATGATACTCAGTGTGATACCAAGCTACCTATCCTACAAGCTATTCTTGATTGATTGATTGATTGATTTATTGCTGCTTTAGGTCCAGCGGACTCTTCCGAGCCAAATCAGGACCGGACAACCCCCGATCCGCATAAAAGATCTGCCGAAACAACCCCAGTGGGAAAATTGAATGCCCTCCAACGGCCAGTCACTTTACAATAAAGACATCCCACGCGGGGGACGGCTGAGGGTTGACCTCAACTACGCGAACACCCCGGTTACAAAAACAAAATAGAATACAAACATCATTATAAATCATCAAAAAATCACATACATATAAAATGCCTATAGTGCTAAATAGTACAATCATAGGAAGCCCTAGTGACCACCCGGCAGAAAGCGTCCAACACTCCCAAGCTGATCCAACAGACCTCATACACAAACAAGGAGTCTTGTCCAGGAAGAGTTTTCAAGAAAAAAGGTAGGTCATTGATCTAGCGAAGAAGAAGATAGTGTAGCAGAGTGAAGGACAGAGCAGGAATAGGAAAGAGTAAATGAGGAAGACAGCGACAGTGGGAATTTAAAGCACTAAATTTCCATAAAGTGGGGATACTATTTAAGTTATCCTATTCAAGTTATCCTATTCAAGTTATCCTATTCAAGTTATCTATTCAAGTTATCCTATTCAAGTTATCTATTCAAATTATCCTATTCAAATTATCCTATTCAAGTTATCCTATTCAAGTTATCCTATTCAAGTTATCCTATTTAAGTTATCCTATTCAAATAATCCTATTCAAGTTATCCTATTCAAGTTATCCTATTCAAATTATCCTATTCAAGTTATCCTATTCAAATTATCCTATTCAAGTTATCCTATTCAAGTTATCCTATTCAAATTATCCTATTCAAGTTATCCTATTCAAATTATCCTATTCAAGTTATCCTATTCAAGTTATCTATTCAAGTTATCCTATTCAAGTTATCCTATTCAAGCTAACATTCTCCCTCCTCATCAGTGCGCTGCATACCTGGTTCTGAAACGCATTCTAGTTAGTTCCAACTGTTAACGCGGCATCTCTCCCTCTTTCTCTCTCTCTCCCTCTCTCTCTATCTCCCTCTCTCTCTCTCTATCTCAAAACTTATTGCACTCTCTCCCCCTCACACTCCAACGCTTGTTCTGTGTTATGGATCAGTGCCAGGCAGAGAAAGTTGCTCACAGTATTAACTCATTGGAGGCGGAAATTTGTGGCCATGTTGGTTCCCTGAAAACGCACTATTTAAGCCGATTTAAAAAAAAAATTCAACTACCTAAAATATAAAACATAATATAGAAAAACTATGTTCATTCCAAAAAATAAGCAATACGAAATACACTTATTCACCTGTAGTTTAAAAAAAAAAGCACTCGCGTATCTTCACTACATGCGAAAATTCAATACGTTTTTGATATTCAAAATATATTGTACATTCACCACAAAACATATCAGTTTTGCATTATTGATTTAAAAAAATCAGAATATGAATCAAAATGTGTATGAATTATTCTTGTAGATCAGTACACATAAAATTGTGAAATTAGAATTGGTTGCCATTTTGGAATTAAGGTAAAACATGTGCGAAACGTGTGCCTTGAAAATTACTTTTACAGCAAAAATACTAGGTTTTGCAGTTCAATACTCGGTTTTATAAATAGATAGATAGACATTTAAGTGTTTATAGGGTCCAGCGGACTGCCAAGAGTCGAATTAGGAACACTTTACAGTTAAAGGGAGGTAACAAACCAATTATTAATTTTTAGTCTTATTGCCAATTGTACTTTTTCTTTAGTAGTTGGGTTGCTTATAACGGACACTACCGATCTTCTTAGGACGTGCTCCGCCGGCAATCATACAAACGAATTCCTAAGCGAAGAAACAATGAAAACAAAACCCACCCTATTTACTCCTAAACGTTTCTGGCCTGCTTGGATCTACGTCAAGTGTTTTGGGTAGGAATTCACAGCTTAAGATCCGAAAGAGCTCATTGTGTTCCCCTTTGTTGGCTCTCTGCTGAATTAAAAATTTCTTATTGAATTAACTTTCTTAAACCCTACGTGCATGTCTATGGAGAATTGTCTTGCTTCATACAGTTCGACAAACATCATTAAGCCAAATCCTGCTGCGACCGGCATGGGTTAAGTTCCTTGTTAAAGTTAATTTCATTTAAACGATTGCGAAAGCACCGCTAAATTAGTTTGTAAGGATGGCAAAAAGTATTAAATTGCAACTCCACCCACCCCCCTCCCCTCCTCCGCGCCCAAAAAAAATCTAAAAGAACGAAAGAGATAACAGTAAATGAAAAAAAGAAAAAAGAAAGATGAATGAAATCATTAAATAAGAATTATATAGTGGATTATTTTCCTGTCATGTCCGTTGTTGTTTTGATGAAGAGGGTTCTTGGATAGCAATGGAACAACAAGTTTTCTAACTTCAAAGAGAGAGAGAGAAGAGAGAGAGAGAGAGAGAGAGAGAGAGAGAGAGAGAGAGAGAGAGAGAGAGAGGAGAGAGAGAGAGAGAGGACAGGACAAAGAGACCGACAGAGAGCGGTATTTTTATCTTTTGACGTTACCCGAGAACTGTTGAAATCCTTTCAAAAATTTTTTTCATTATTTAAAAACATTGCTTAGCAGATAAGGAATAGCAGTGCTTCTATTAAATTTTATTTTATACAATTTAAAACAAATCTCTAATCCTTCTCTTTTTCTTTCTATCACCTTTGTACCCTTATCCCCCTCTATACCTTCCTCCCCTTCTTCCTCCCCCCCCCCCCCCCCCCACACACACACACACATACCACAAAGAGAGAGAGAGAGAGAGAGAGAGAGAGAGAGAGAGAGAGAGAGAGAGAGAGAGAGAGAGATAACACACACAAATATAATAATATAATAAGAATATATTTAAACCCCCCAAAATATACCAACATCACTCCCTTCCCAAATCACACCCTAACAAGACACACCAAAATCTCTCTCACTTTTCCACACAATCCAAAAATCTATTTTTTGAAATTTTTATATTGACTCAAAAAATGGGAGTGTGAAACCCGATCAAACCTCTATCAAACTCCCTCTCGTTCCCCAAACCTTGACCCTTTCGCATGAAACCAACACCAATCACACAAACACATAGTGATACCACACACTCCACAAACACTCACACACCACACTCACACCCATAGATACAAGAACACACTTGCTAAAAAAGAAGCACATTATGCACACATCCACCAAAAAATATCTAAGAGAAATGAACCAATTGATGCACAGCATCATAAAAATCCATTTCTTCCCCAGAGCTTTTGCACAAGCCTGTAAAAACATTATTAAAAATCCTGTGGGAAAGCCAAGCCAAAGACAATAGAGAAGCAGCAGTAATACGGCATCAAAGTGCTATATCATCCTGCCAATGTAAACGCTCTTTCATCGTACGGACTTTGATTTGACTGACTGCCTATCACTTCCTTCCTTCTCCCTATCCCCCCACCCCCAGGTTTCAGTCCTCATCTCAAATCATCTCCTCACCTCAGATCATAGGACAGCGCCTTTCATATTAAATAAAAATAAAACAAAAATAAATAAATATATATTATTTGCTGACTGTACTGTTTTTTCTTCTTGCTTTAATGTGTGCCAGTGAAGCTTTTTGTTCTTTCATATATTTATTTTTTTTTTTTCATTTTTGTAAAAATTGCAGTTCCCACACACTTATCAACTAAAAATATCCAAAAAGAGTATCACATTTCTTGCGATTCATCGCTCTCCCCACACTCTCCTCTTCTCTCTCTCTCTTTCCTCTCTCTCTCTTCTCTCTCTCTCTCTCTCTCTCTCTCTCTCTCTCTCTCTCTCTCTCTCCCGGAGCACTCACTCCCCTCCCCACCCTATCCAGCACCCGCCCACCTCTTTCCCCTTACAGATCCCCCCTCCCCCCTCCCCTCCCTCCCCTCTACCTCTATTGTGGATTTCTCCCATGACTCCCACATCCCTCTTAGTCCACGTATAGTGATTTCCTAACCTCAGTAAATTACAAATTCCTTACACCAAGTGCGAAGGTCATGGAAGTATTCGCA